>VWZT01011600.1:2426570-2496463 GCA_013397055.1 Pachycephala philippinensis
ATACTAAGCCAGAAAACCTAAGGAAAGTCACCATCTATAAACAAGTTTAAACCGATCAGTCATTTGAGGAATTACAGTTTGTGATTGCTACCATACAGTTGACAAGGAATCCAGTATCTTGCTGCAAATAAACAGCACAGATTACTTGTCTCTATTTTGGAAACAATAAAATAGCACAAAGTTAAATATCTCTATGTTCTAAATGTTCAATTAATATTTTTAATATTTGGTTTCAGCAGTAGCGGTATCTTATTTTGTGCTTACTCTTTTTACTCCATGCTAAAGAGCCTTCCTATCAGTCTCCATAAAAAGGTTAAATCTGACTCCGAGGAGCCATATCCACTATGGTAAACAACCACCTGCCTGTATTCTGCCTGCCAGAAGCCACCCAAAAAATAAGGAGAACCGAGAACTGTCAGGAACCGATAGCTACTCAGGAATCACAGGCATGCTGCTTTCCCCCCTGAAACAACAAGTTCTAACTCCATTCCCACATTTAAGCAGACTCAATCTTCATGCAGGTACAAGAAAATTCCCACGAGCCTCAAGCTAAGTATGGCCTTTCCCACACAGAATTGCAAGCACAGTTGCATAATACTGAACAAACACGCTGAAAATGCAAACCTGAATACAAATTATTTCTGGTAAGCAAGATTATCACAGCATTAATTCTTAAGAAAGACAGAAATGTTAGTATGAACAAAGTTTCAGGTTATAGTAGATTTTTATGTTTTAAACCTTGCTTCACTACTTTGCTAGACAAAGCAAAATGCAGATAGATGTTTGCAGACAATTTCGTCAGCATCTCAAAACAATTCTGTATGCGGAGACTCCCAAGCCTTCCAAAACTTCTATTCAAATGCCAGATACAAACTGCTGTGAGCTGAAACCCAGTCAACCTTTTACAACACAATTAACACTCTCTGTGCTTACCACCTAACAAAAGCTTAGGAGTAATTCTGCAGAAAGAGAACCTCTGCCATGCTACAGGATGAGTCAATTCCCATTCAATAGGCATAGCATTTTAATTTATAAACCAGACTTGTTTATACAGAGATGTTCAGGCAATGATTCAGGATTCCCTTGATATACTTTTTCCACTACACTTCATGCTACTTTTCTCCAATTTCAAGATAATCTAGATTCTCTTACTGCTTGATCATAAGATTTTTCCCTCACAGGGAACTGACAGAAAAACAAATATAAGGAAACATAATACAAGCTGATTTCAACTAGCAGGGCTTTGATTACACTTCTACAGTCTACAGCTTCCAGTGTATTTAATGGCATTAAAGAAGTATTGTGTTAAAGTCAGTTATTTCCATATTTAATTAGCTCAATAACCAATTTAACTGCTCTCAGTACAAAATGACATATAATGAATTTTTGATAGCAAAGTTAATCATAGCCAAAGGCTTCAGCTACTTTTCACATTACATAGGAAAACCCATGTCTTAGTAGTCTTAAAATCTGCTCGAAGCTGCAACTTTGTATTGAGCTCATGTAGAAATATATCCAATATATGGTGGATATATTCAGTATGTAGCCAATAAAGGGCAAAGTATGTATGAAATAAACCATCTAAAAGATGCATTACATCAGATACATATCAGTAATTTTTTCTGAAAGACTAATATTGCCTTGTAATAATTTTTAAGGTCCTCAGGCACCTAATTTTTTTTCCTTTCAAAATAAAACCATTCTGCTCTTGAAAGTAAGAGCATTCCCCTGGCTGCTATGAAAATACTCTTGAAATAAATTACTTCAAATAAGAAGCGTTTGTCAAATCTTATATAAAACTTCAGGAAAATGTTCTCTTCTTGTAAAATTTGCATTCCCATACATAACTATGCTAGTTGTGCCTGCATTCTTCACTACTGTCATTGTGAACTGAACATTTTTTACTTAAAGAAAAGATGTATGAGGGTAAGATTCCCAAGATAATACTCTAGAAGCTCTGTAGTACAAAACCCCCATGTACAGGCTTAAAAGGAGTCTGCTGTCAGTGAGAAATAATATCTATTACCTTCACCACTGTCCAGTAAAAACTGTATTTCAAAGAATTAAAAATTCAGTAGTCTTTAGCATTTAATTGTATAATTAAATCAGTAACTTGGTAAGAAGACTTTTTTTTCCTTTGCTATTAGCTAATAGTGTAAACAACTCTTAAAAGGATCACTGCTCAAATATTACCAGGGATATAACTTGAGAGACCTCTCTTTGTCTGTGAAAAGGGAAAAAGGCCATGCTTTAACAATTCTTTAATTCTTTAAATCCAGCCTTACAATTCTCCCTGTATTCAAAATAACTGGTTACAAATGAAATGGAGGTTTTGAAATTGGAACAGAAAAGCCCGTTTTCTGAAGTACTCACTACTGAAAAAAAAATACTAGTTTACAAGCAAACAAAAATATTTTCATCACATCTTATGTTTTACAATGAACCTCTAGAAAGGTAAAGCAGCATCAACCACCAAGTATATTCTGAAACATCTGTATTAAAATAGCAGTTGTGATACAGTGAATATGTAAGTTTACATGAACACCTTTTTGTTTAGAGTTAGCTTAAAAATAAAAGGCCAGTTATTGTAGCAGCCAAAAATTAAGCATGAAAAAAGTCTGCCAAGCCTGATCAGTTTGAGAAATCAAACTTAATCAAGACACACATGCTTATGAAAAAGTGTGTTCGGAGGAAATGTCACTGTAGAAGATGCTGAAGTTTATTGTTCCCAGGGTAGTATCTTAAACACTTCATTCTCAATGCCCTAAGTAATTTTCTATTCCGAGTTTCTAACCTGAATGCAGTAGATTCAGGACACGCTGTATAAACCATGTCTCAGCTATGGAGCATGCTCATACAATGACTTTTATGTATAGTCACAGTTGCTAGCAATTAAAATGGATATAAGAGTCTCTTATATAGACAGCTGCAGCTTTGATTTGCAACAGAAATTAACAAAGCAGAATCCAGCATCTCAAACATGATGAGCTACTGATCCACACTGCCTCAGTCAGTCAGCTTCCAGTAACTAGAGGTCAATTTTAATAAACAGCATCTTTAAGGATGGACACTGACAAGGGATTCTGCTAGTTATAGTTCTAAATGTAAAGTTAAGCATCTAACCTCCAGAAACTCCACCAGCACTGTCAAAAAGGGATTTTTTTTTAAATAAAAGGACAGTCATTCTAGTCATGTATTATGAATATGGAATTGCTTTTCACTTTCACATGTCCATGTCCCCAGTCACTTAAAGTAGTTTTTTCCCCTACTATTCATAAAAGTACTGACAAAGAGTCAAATCCTCACCTATGCAACTAGTTACAAAAATTCTTTAAAGTGCATTTGTCAACACAGACACATGCAATCATCAAACACCACTGGCACGCTTTGGGTAGAGGCACGTATTAGACACAACAGGCCTCAGCCAAGCAATTTACTCCCGGAATACAAGAACAATGATGGCTGGTCAGCCTTCCATTTTGAAACACAGAACAACTTCATTTCCTCCCGTATGCTAAATATATTCCATTTCAACATGTGTGTCAGCACCAGACCTTTATGATTTGTTCACACATAGTACATTTCACAGAATATAAAAAGTTAAGCATCTTATAATTAAGCTAGCAATAATACGGTTTGCTTAACAAGACACAGTACAATGTATTATCCAACATCAGTAAAATCACTTTACTAGCTAAATTGAATGTTTAAGCCTTTCCATTAGAAAATAAAGTTTATCAGATGATATTTCAAAGCCTAAAAGGTAATAAAATATTACAAATATGTAATACTATATAGCATGTAAATTTAATAAAATATCTTGATCACAAGACAGATACATTTTTCCACTCTGGTATTTTCCTCAAACTTTGTGCAGGTACCAAGGACAAGGTTTTTCTAATTCCTTTTTAGCCATACTATAAAAACAGAAAAATAGACAGTTAAAAAAAAATGGAATTATCTATTTACTGTAACAACTCTGCACAAGTCAAAGGTCAAGACTGGTACTAACTGAGAGCTTGTCTTTCATGAAACCTTACATTTCTGCTTGCAAGATGAACAGGGTTGTGGGAACAAGTAAACTGGAACAAGTAGGTCAGAAACCACAACTCAGTTCAAATAATCTAATATGGAGTGAAGTGCAACAGACTTAAAGCTGCTACAGAGGATGAAGGCACAGAGTTCTTCAAATTTAGAACTGCATCACCGCCTGTCCTTCTATTTGAAATTACCAATCGTAAGAAAAAAATTCTGTGTATCATAATGAGATGCTTCGTCATGAAGTAAAAATGAATTATGCTTTCTCATCACACACTGTTCTAGGGGAGATTCTTCTCTAAAAGTAGAAAGAAATGGAAAAAAACAATGGAGCTGACCAATGCTGCCACAAGTCAGCAGCCTGATGCTGTTGGGCTTCACACCCCTCTCTAAAGTGAGATAAAGGCAGTGTATTAAAGAGCACAGGGCTGACTCCCTATAGGTGTCAATGCCTGTTTTACGGAATTCATGTAAGACAAGGGAGATGTAAAAAAATGTTTTGCTTATCACTGGACAGTCATCACTATACGTATTCTTTAACTGGTGTGCAAGTTACTAGTTTTTTTCTCTACCTATTGAAAGGTGCATCCCAACTAAGCAAAAAAAATGCCTTGGTCTTAATAAAGTTACACATTCATTAGCTTTTGATGAATGCCTGCAACCCCTTTCCCCTCCCCAATAATCTCCTTCAAGTACCCCTAGGCTCCAATCACAGTATTCTCAGTAATTAGGGTTTTGATTTTAAATTTGTTGAAAGCTGCCTAGAGAGATGTTCTGATTACTAGCTGAGCCTCAAATACAAACGATTTCAGGATTTCCCCTGCTTTCTGGGGGGAATCTGTCAGCAAGTTTCAAGATGTGATGCCAGTTCAAGTGTTTTGGCCATGTGACAAAGATTTCTAATTCATTACTTCTTTCATAGGATCACACAGCAAAGCAAAATTCTCTACAGAGCATATCTAGATGGTTTATTTTCCAGCATGTCAGTCTTTGTATTTTCTCTTGGATTCTGCAACCACTAGCAAGGTAGGAAAAGTACATGGACAGTTTATTCAAGGAGATGGTATTTAGTACCACGTAGCTGTCAAGTAAGATTGACACTGCTTTAGTAATTATTCCTTCCTACAACCAATAAAATTTCTTGTATAATTAGCACTGGGAAATCAAGATTGCAGATATAAAATATACTCAAAAAATATACATAAAAAATTAACCTGCATCTCTTATCTCCTCCAAATTTGAAAACTATTCAGTGAAAAAAACCTCGAATATTGACTTTCTAAACAACACTGACTTTAAAGCAAGGAAAGGGTTTTGAAAAAGAATTAGTGTATCCTAACCTACCATGGAAAAAACAGTATTACTTCTGTATTTTATACTTTGAAGTTCATTAGCAGTTTGAAGTACTACGTGCAAAGAGAGAAGCCCTTTGAGAAAATCAAAAAAAGGTGGTTATCATTAAATGGCACAGACTGTCAAGAGAGTTGATAATCTTGCACTGCAAGACTAGGGAGTTCATCTGTAAGTATAATTCATCAGGAAAACAGGCAAGAGTCAACAGCAAGAAGTGTACTTGTGCCCCAAACTGACAAGTGTCATTCATTCCTTCTTTAGTCTATGATCACCATGTCTTAAATCAGCTTCCAAGTCCTTATTTTTACAAGAAACATCTTATTGGTGTGCATCATAATCACAGATTATGAAACTCTTCCTACTTCATCGACAATGGTATAGCACCAAAACGTCTGCTCTGAAAAATGTAAACTAATGACCAATACAAATCACCTCAGGAGAGCAAATGAGCTGAAAAGGTTAGGAACGGATGGTATGAAAACCAGTTTTATGAAGAAAATTATTTGGCACTCAACATTGGTTTACAACCAATATCATGCTGTTTGGTATACAAATACATTATATTATGATATCATTCAAATACATTCCACGCTAACAGCAGTATTATCTCATTAAATTATCAATGGTCAAGTACTTCATGTTTAAAACTTACGATCATGAGAATCAACTTCAAAGTGGTAACGGACCTTTAAGTGCTGACTGGATCAATTTGTAGTTTTTAATGTGTACGAGGTTTTATCTGATCTGCCATACTTGTCTTTGTTGGAGGTAGTTTTCTTTTCTTACTAAACTTGAAAAACCACGTGACTCACTTAGAAGGTCTCAGCTCCTCCTAATCTTTTTCTTGAAGAAAAAACTCCAGTAACTCCCACTGCCTATTCTTCTGTGATCAGTCAAAAAATAAAATTTTAAAATTTAAAAAAAATGGCATGGAGAGTAGGGGAAATCAGTCCAAAAATACTTCTCCAGAGAGTAAACCTGCCCAAGCTGTCTAGAGAGACAACTCCCCACAGGACAGGACTGGTTCTGAAGCACAGGGGTAGGAGGACACTACACCTAGCAGCCACCTGGACGTGGCTCTGGGAAACCTGGACATGGTGACTCTGCCTGAGGAGGGGAACCTCCATCACTCTGTCATTCTGTAACAGACATTTCACAAACTCCAAAACCTACAAGAACGGTAGAATAAGACAAAGGATGGTGACAGTATTATAGCAGATGATGAAAACAAGAGACATTAAATGAAATTTGAAAGTAACACATTCATAAGCTCTTGGAAGGAAGAGATGTTTAACTGGGTAGACATTAACTTTCTATTGTAATTTCTATGTAATACGTATGTATCAATAGAATGTATGTGGTTGATTATGTAAGGAAAAGAGGGGGGTCTCCTAAAAAAGAAGCAAAAGAAACTGTATTTCTGAGAACAAAGAGGAAACATACAAAACTACAGTGGAGATGTTGGTGTAACTTCAGCAGCAGTAGCCAGAGGTAAATAGCTAGAAGATAAACCTAGAAAAACAGAGTTGCCACGAGAGCAACCTGACATTCAGGAAGTCTCTATTCCATCATGCAGCTTCCCTATTCATATGGGCAGAGCATGCATATTACAGGACAAGGCAAGAACAGCCCTAATTACTTTGCAACTCCACCTGAACACAAAACAAAACCAGAAACACAGTGCTTTCTGGTTCACTCAGACAGAAGTGACTGCCAGAAATACAATTAACTCTTTTTTTTTTTTTTAATCCACACTCCATGCACAAATCATTACTTTGGTAATTCAATACAAGAAAGTTATTAATAAGACCTTTGAGGTTACCAGCTCTTTCCTAGAAAAATACATTTAACTTCAATTTTTACCTTTACCTTTTGAAATGTGACATAATTATAAGTTACTCATTACTTAAGAATACTTTATAATTGCTAGTTAGACTCCCAATTGCAGAACTATGGAGCATGTACATTTTACTTCTTCAGGACAGGCTGTGTTATTTACTAAACCTATATAATACACTAGATAATGACAAAGCATATAGTGAGAACACAACAAGTAAGAATGAGAGACATGAGCTTATCCTCCATTAGAAAACAAAATTATGCATCTGAAACTACACTACCTCTTCATAGACCTTACCTTCTTTTTGTCCCTCATTGAGCCCTTCCCTCGGACCATTATCTTGCATCCTGTTTCTGCCTCAAGCTGTTTAGCTGTTAGTCCTCTGGGCCCAAGGATTCTTCCAACAAAGTTAAACTGAAAGAAAAAAATAAATAATTTCTGTAAGATCAAGGAAAGAAAATTAATTAAAAATGTAACAAGATGTATTTTTGTGTCTAAAAATATCAAGTGTTTAACGGTTTAGGACACCACACTAAATGCCTGGGGTTGAAAAATGAGTTAGGTACTGTTTTCCTACATTAAGTACCCACGCGACACCAACTTTGGGGATACATGTTTCAGGTGAACCTACGTCTTTTAGATGTAACATCAGGTAGTCTACAGCAGCGACAGTCCTAATTTCCTCCTCATTAAGTTGTACAAGCTCTTACAGGAAGCCTGTGCCACTCTCCCTCAGCACTAACATGTCCAGCCATGCTCATCCGTAGGTCAATGAGGTGCATCACGGCAAGGAAACACACAGGGGCTGGGTGCACACCAGACATGCACACAAATTCCATGTGGTGGGAGTGCTCGGGTGCCAGGGGAGCTCCAGTCCCACAGTGGCACAGGACCTCTGGGAAAGGCCCCTATGCTCACTGTTCAGCTGCTCCCTGCTCACAGCTAAGGAGCCTGCAGACAGTGTTCTCCTTCCCCATTCCAGGTGGTTCTGGTGGGCTCAATCTGGGAAGCACGTCTAGAGTAAACTCTTCTTTATCTACCCATGCCATGGCATTTCCTTCAGAAAAAAAAATGAGGCCTCTTACATGTTTATTTCAAGTTTCATGGGCAACGTTTCTTAAAAATATGGTATTGTCATACACAGACACGCGTACGTATATTAAGTATGTATACATATAAAATTTTATGTGTATACACAGACACAACAAAAGCACATCACTTTTTGTAAGCTGTATCATTTATTCAGTTGTACATACAAATAATCAAGCATTTCATGTTTAATTGGCCTCCCACCCACACTCAATACAGTAATATCACCATTTAGCCATACATAACATTATTTCCTAGTTGTTTTCAAGAGCTTTTTCCCTTTCATTATTTTCAACCACACATTCTGAAAATTATGACGTAAATAAAGAAAGTACTAAGTGATGGTGGCATTGAGAACACAGAGCAGTAGTCTGTGACAACTGCAGTGCAAAGATGAAGCACCAGCTCAAAGGATAGATAAACAATGAAATTTCAGAGTGAACATTAAATTCAAAGAAGAAATTAAGAGAACAGAAACTCTGCTGTGAGGATGTAAGTCTGGATATTTTAGATCCTGGTAAACAAAGTTATTCAATGGAATTGTGACGAAGTTGTTGGCTTTCATTTCCTCAGCTAATTAAAACTGGGTTTGAGTACTAAAACTTAATGTATTTGAAATCCTTATGAAACAGCAAAGACCAGAAATGATTTAAGAGTGAGCAGAAATTATGAATGCAAGCAAATTAAAGTTCTTTAACAAAATTAAGAGTGTTTCACAGCAGCTAAACTATTCATAGGGAATATATACTCCCAAGGTTATTTAGTTTTGCAAGCTCAGAAAACAAAGACATATTATGAAGTCTGAATCAACTATCGGGAAGTTAGGGAGCGTGGAGTAAAGACTAAAGGAACTTGCGAACACACACAGAAACTGTGAATCATAAGAAATTAAGGAACATTCACTAAGCCTCGATAAAGCTTATGAATGTACTAGTTACAAGTAATAAAGTTCAGCTGTGAAATATTATTAAACTTTTACATGTCACACATTTCATATTTAATACCAAAATTGTACCATTGTCTTACATGAACAGCATCTTACTTGCCTTTCTCCACAACCCCACTTCTGTACACCAAAACTTTGGATATCTATGCCATTCCACCAATAATGCTAAAATAATATTGCAAAGCTGACTTTAAATCAGTAATTTAACCAACACACAAGCTGACTATTATATTATATATATCAACCTCCCAAGAAATTATATTCTCAGTATTCTCAATCTCCCAAGAAAAACAGCAGTCTCTAATGTTTCATTAATTTGGATCATGACTAAAAGAATTCTCAAATAATAATATACTTTGGATAAAAATGAATTAAATACAACAATACAGGATGCTAAGAAAAAAAGGGAGGAATCTGTATTACTCTCAAGTTTGCAACTTTATTCATGTTGTCTGAACACTATTAAGAATTTCTAGTTGAGAAATCACAGACTTAAAACTGCAACACATTCTGTTAAATGTTAAGCCAGTTCCTTTACCAGTTATTTCCAGGATATGCTCCTTATAAAGAGCCTTCGTAAATTGTTCCAGGGCAGCTCAATGCCACCTTTTTTTTTCCAAACTGTATGTATTAACACTTGGATCTTTTTGGATAGCTATTCCTTCCAAACCCCGGCCTGTTCTCATTGCCTTTCTTGGGCCCTACAATTTGATAATTTCTAAAAGCAGGATGCCTAGACAAGGCAATACTTCTACTGAAATCTCAACAATGTTAAGTTACCCAGAACAACTATATCTTATAAACCACATTCTTATTAACACATCCCAGACTGGTTCTTTCCCTCCCACAAACATTCAGTTCTCATGTTTGTTTCAACATTCATTGTCCCCAAATACTCTTCTCCATTACCTCAGCCTTGATCCTTTCCCCTAGTTTTATATTCATATGAAACTTTTATGCCCCCCTACAACAGCACGTTGCTCTACATTTGTGTAACAAATTCCACATTGTTGACTTAAGGCACAGTAATTTCATGACAGAAATAAAATTCAAAACTGTCTTTAGAAGCATCTTGTCATGACTTAGTTTTTTTCTAAGCATACTTTCTATCCTACCAACCAAGTTTTCTTCAATGTGTAAGAGACACAAGATGAAGGAGAACTCTGCAGGACCCCCCACCTGAGGTGCAGTCTTAATTGACTCATCAGTAATCAATTACCATAGATTAAGCCAATTATTGCTTTAACAAATGATCCCCTACCTTTTGTACCAATCTATCCCTGTCCGTATTCAGTTCCTTAGACAACCATCTTAAAAGTCCTAGCTGGGAACTCACAGAAGAACATAATTCAGACTCTCTTGTCGGAGACAGAGCAGTGACCAGCAAGACCACAACTCAGGAACACAGAGTAAGCCTTCAGGTTAGACAGTTTTGTCAGAATCCAGTAGTATCTGCAGCTACTGCTTCTCTTACCTGTCAGGCCAGCTAAACTATCAAACAGAATTACCAGAACGAGACATCTGACAAATTCAGAAGACCATCCTTAACATGTAACTCAATATTTCTTGTGCTCTTTGTCTCATACTGTCACCCAATCACACTCTTCATTGCTTTGTGTTTCTCTACAAATAACACACCTGCATTCAGGAATACTGTTTGTTTTAACATTTGTACAGAGACAAAGCTAAGAATATTTCCCTTTAATTTCTGAGAGCGTTTCTCACTTTGCATTTGTCTAGTGCTGCAGGATTCACCTTACCCCCAGAGAACTGCTAGTATAGAAACAGCGGTGGTTCAGAAATCAATCTGACCAATTTAAGGCTGCACAACTTTAAATGTACATAACCTCACACATGTTGAAAAGTGAGATTATGTTAAAAATTTAGCAGAAGTGGCCCATACTAAGATTAACTGCTTCTACATCAACAACAGAAAAAGCCATCAAATGAAGTCAGTCTCTCCTTCCACAACAATTAATATCTCTCTACACTCAATATATTTTTATATGTAAAATTTCCACTAGTGGTATTTCACAATTGTTTTCCTGAGTTGTAGTTTCATGTGCTCAAATCTTCCTCAACTCAAAATTAGAGAAACAACCTCCAGAAGGTGACACACGAACACAAGAGCATCCTAAAAGCCAAGAATTAAAAGTGTTTAGCGGAGCTCAGGTGCTGAAGTTCCAACCCGTTACAGCCTTGTTGCTCTCCCTCTCTGCCTGATCACTCACATTCCCTTAGTTTGCTAACCCTTCACATTTCAAGTTTTCAGCATGTACAAAACTCTACTGGAACTTGCTGGTGTGTAAAACAGTTGCAGCCTTTCTTTGAGAAGACATCCAAAACACACACCCTTAAAGAAAAGCGACAGACAGCGTATGTTGGGACACTGCACATGAGGATCTTTGTTACTCAGAGAGTTTAAGCAGTAAAAAATCTATTAGGAAAAAAAGCTGCTCCAAATACTAATGTTTGCACCTACTCTGGGATATTAATGATTATTCTGCAGCAACTGACATTCCCAAGAGTTGACAAAATTTCCACGTGGTGACCTACCTAACAAGTCCACTGCATATGAAATTCCCTGATAAAAACATCTTGTATTCCCTATGCATAGAACAACTAATTCCTTAGCAGATCAGCTGCTTTTATTGTCCTTCTATGCCTCACCAGTCCCCACACTCAGAACAAAAGTAGTAAAGAAAAGTAAGAATGAACCATGCCAAAGACTGAGAGTTACTGATTATTAAGAGACTGCAAAGAAGTATGCCTGGTTTTCACAGTATGGGAAATTCATTGTTTAAGGAACTTTCCATTCAAGTTAAAATCTGAGGAACTTCAGGGAGACCAGTAGTACTAAATTTCATACTACTATTGTAACTTCTGCATTTTGTGTTTTCCTCTTTCGAATACAAAAATAAGATGTGGCAAGATCTAATTTAACTTAGGAAAAAAATTTCTTTACTTCATTACTGGAAATGAATTTGAAAAAATCCAATTTGATTGAAATATCCAAATCTAGCACGAAAGAACATAAACACATGCATTTGATTAAACCATTATTTAACTCAATTAAAAACTCATTTATTCTACCATCTTATTAGCAAATGTTCCAGTGACTTACTAAACATTGATTTTGCAGAGTCAGTTACTTATCACTGGAAAAAAGCCAAAACAAGCTATTCTTTAAGTCTATTTTGACTTAAGGAAATCAAGAAAAGTCTTAAAAAGTTTTTATGTTTCTCAGGTACAATGCATATTTGAGTACTTTTCATACACGACCTAAACATTATTTTAAGCAAAGTCTCAAGAAAAGCTCAGTAGTTCCTCATTATACCAAAACCAAAAGATGCTCTACACTTCATGCTGACTTTAAGCATACCTTAAGATATAATAAGCAGCTAAATTCAGAAAAAAATTATAAACAGACAGGAAAGGATCCCTTTCTTTACTAATGATTCATAACAAATGATTTGCAATGTATCTATGTTTCTAGTAATCTAGCATTTAGTTTCACCTTCTGATCCCCACCATAGAAAAAATCACATAAGTTCTACTATTTCCTAAAAAAAAACCCTACTGTAATTACTACAACTGAGTAATTAACTACGACTTGTAACCAGAGATGTCCACTCTTGATGGTGTTATTTAACTCTTAACCTCCTGTAGAAATCAGCTTCAGTACAGTTATGTCATACATGAAAACAAGTTCTCCGTTTTGAGACTACCTTTACATATAATTTCCTTTATTTTTTTAATCATAATAGACAAAATCTTCAGACTTCTCAGTCAGGGTGTAGCCTTGCATATTTAAAAATATTTACCCATATTTTTTCCCAGTTTTATTTTACAGCCTAGTTAGATGTTAGACATAACCGCCAGCTGAAAGTGGATTTTCATCAAGACAGAAAACTATACCTTATATTCAGCCTTCTCCATAGTCAAATCAGCTTTCAGATTGCATACTGATACATTAAACAAACTAAAGCATCCCAAAAATGCGGTTTAAAATGTCCTGGTGGTTAGTTTGCTTTTTGAAGACATGGGGAGCAGCATTTCCTGCTCATTTCATTTTCATATGATTTTCCACACCAAATAAAAAGCATCTGAAGACCACGACTCTGCGTGGTTCAGTGGTTAAAATATGTCATGGTTAAGAAGCAACTGAAAACTGGGTGTTATAATGGAGAACATCTGGTAATTTTATCTTAAGCAGCAATTCTGGCAGTCAGTTTAGCCACTTCAGAGGAAACCTTCTATGCTTTCAGATTGCAATAGTCATATTCCAAGACCATTTAGGAGATAACTTAATCTGACAGAGTCACAGGCTAAAATGCCAGCCATGGAAATGGAGTAATGAAGAGACACAAAGGAACTGCGAGACAATGAAGGCACTCAAAACAAAGCGTGATGAATGTGTATGACACTCACAATGGTGTTTGTTTAATGTGAGTACTCTTTGTGAGCAAGATTAACATTACTCCAAGGATTAATAAATTTCTTAAAGATACAATTAAATTCAAGTATGTATTTTTGTGCGCATTTTTTATAAAGAAAGTCAGCTAATGCATTTAATTGAAACATTTATATGCAAACAAGCTGGAAATACCAAAGAAGAAGATAAAAAATAACACTACACTGACAAAACAAATACAAGAATAGACTCTGAATCCAAAAAAGCTTTCACTGACCCGCCAAAATTAGCAAATTTAGGTTTGATCTTTTTCATTGTTTTCTTTCTAAAGGAATATTGGTTTATGATACTGGTAATACAGTTAGTTTTCCATAAAACATTTCCGCATTTCTTAGAAAATCTTACATTGTTCTCAGCTGAGTTTTAGATAATAATTAAAAAAAAAAAAAAAATCAGATATGTATGGCTGATTTGCTTTTTTGAAAGGCTCTAACCTGAAACAAATATAAAACCACTTGAGGTATTAGAAAACAAAATACAGCATATTAAACCTTAAGACTGTATCCTTTCAGTTAGGTAGTTTAGTGTTTAATAAAGAAAACAAAGCTTGTAGCATAAAATTACATCTAGGTACCTTTGAGACTGAATTTCTGAGAAAGTAATCTGAAACATTTTATAGGAAAAAAGAAATTACAAACGGGCAAATTACTTACATTGCATATGCTTTCTAGCAATGACATTTTCCAATATTTACTCCATTAGTATACCATGTCTATATAACCATTTTCACAATGACAACTTTGTCAAAAAATTGGCTTCTGGTTGTTGCTTTGGGGTTTTTGGTTGGGTTTTTTTTGGGGGGGGGGAGCGGAAGAGGGGATATTTGGTTAGTTGGGCTTTTTTTACAAGCACAGCTGTAGTGATGTGTATTTATGCATATGTATGTATACAAACACAAACACATCATGTTAAGAGAACCAGCATTTACACCTGTAAATATGTAATTTGCCAGTAAAATAGCAGGGATGGATTAAATACATAACCTTTCAGTTGACATTTACAGCCCCCACCCCCTTCTTTCAGTCAAAATATTTTCTTCAGATACTTGAAACAGTTGCCACTATCTCATCCCATCTCAGAAGATGACACCACTACATTTTTTGGTAGGTTTCGATTAACAAAACAGTTTCTTTTTCCATGAAGAGAAACCTCAGATATATTTCATGCCTTATTAAGTATTTTCAGTGATTCAACACCACACTTATCACAACAGAAAACAGCTACACAGCTTTTGCTGAAGCAGTAAGAACTACTATCAAATAAAAACAAGTGCCTCCCATACACAACTTACTCAGTGACCACATTATAGATTAACTAAAAACAAAGGCCAAGTTTACATAAACAGCCACTTGTATACATTGCAGAAATCAACAGGAAAAGTATGTTTCAAGAATAATGCTGAAATTGTGAAATCTTTCATTAACTGCATTACCATGTATTTTGAGGATTAAATGTGCTCCAGTGGAATTTGGCAAGTTTGTAACATAGTTAAGAAAAACAGATTATCTGATGAGGTTTTTAAAGGGAAAAGAGGCTGACAAAGCAGATGGTATTACCACTGTCAATACAGTGAACACAGACAATAGTAACCACATTTAGAAGTTAATTTTTACATACAAACTAACTTTAGATAGTTGTTAAGACTGCTAGTGACAACATGTGAAGTTGTTTCCCCAAGTCTCTACCAAACCCACCTACTACTGGTAACATAAGAAATGCTGCAGACAACAATGCATGAGAAATATTCTCTCCATCCCTAAATATGGAATGCTTTCTACGCAAAATAACCAAGTAAAGGCCAAAGTACACATGCAGTGAATATCAGCATGACACGTATAATCTGCTTATGTCAAATACATCCACTTAGATTTGCTGTGTGTATCTGACATACACCATTCTAATACTATAATCAAAGCTAAATGAGAACTATTGAAGCATTTAAGTGATGAAGTTAAGTAGTAAATTAGAAATGCTGTGCTGTAAGCAACTTATGCATACAAATTATCATTAAATAATCTCTTCATCACTTAAACACAAAAATAAAACCATTAAGGTACTGGAAAATAAAATACGGAATATCAACCGTCAGAAAATTAGGATCTGTCATATTTTCAATTAGGTACTTTTGTGCTGGATAAACAAAATCAAAACTTCTAGCAGATCTGTTGAAATACCTCTGAGATTACTTCAATTGTGAGCAATTTAATCCCCAACATTTAATAAAAGGGACACTACAGCTAAAACATTTAAAGTAGTTCTAATTCTCTAAAATTTAAGCTGACACAAAGAAGAAAACAACATCTTAGAAAGGAGATAATGAAAAGATTTTTTTTCTTTTTCTTAGTGTATTAAATGGATAAGAATAATTTTCAGTACATATGTAATGCACTAATACTGGTTCCATCTTTATTTGGTACATTGCATACATTTTTAACAAAGATTATAGGGTTGGGGGCGTTTTTGGGTTTGTTTTTTTTTTGTTCTAGTTCAGTTACCATAATCACTTTTCAACATCAAAGCCAGATAATAACTTGTCTTGTTATGGGAAAGAACTGATAATTATTGTGGGAGTAAGACCAGCTGGTCTAGTTCAAAAAGATCTGTAAAATATGTATTAATGCAAAAACAAAGGATATGAACATAATTGTGATATATTACTAAAACATAGTATTTGTGCAGCAGGAGAACAAAGTTAACATTCAGTGTTTTGAAGTCTGATGTACTATACAAAATATATCAGCATCTGGAGGAAAATGAAAAGAATGCATTAGTGCAAAAGTTTTGACTATTACACAATGCAGAGGTTCCTAAGAAAAATTCAGCTAGTAACAGAGTACATGAGTTCTCTCCACACAAATACCTTTATCTATTACTCTTTCCCAGAACTACATTTAACTCAAGTATTATGTAATGCAGTTCATGTAGGAGTAATTTTGGTAACATGTTAAATTCCTTTGAATTCCATTATATTTAATTGGGTTTTTTCTTCAAATCAATTAGAACAGTACAGATTCTATGGGAAGTCCAGAAAATAGAAAGATCTCCAGAAACTTCATCAAATTTGTTAGGAAGCACTATGTGGAGCAGGGGAGAACAACTTAAATCTCTGTTCTAAGTACTGAGTTATTTATGTTTCGTGGCGTGCATGAGCCAGTCCTCCTGAATGCTGTTTAACCTCTAACTCACCTCATCTAGAAACCTGGTGCCATCAGCACAATTCAAACACTGAAACGTTCACGTTATGCTCAGAACACAGTAAAATCTCTTGCATGAACACGCACATGCCGCAAGTCAGCTGGCTCACAAAAACTGAGCACAATATTTAGCATTTGTTGGACAGTCAGTAAACAGGCCTTGCCTACACAGACTCTACACACGATCTTTAGTAAGAAATGCTGATACAAACTTATCTACGTTTTCCAGTAAAACTTTAATAAGTAGATAGTAAACAATCCCTGATGAACAGCAGCACCTTGTTTTCACTAGTGGATTAGGAGTTGCTGCCTTCCCTTCTTGGACATCAGCAATAAGTGTTTAATGGTTTAAAGGATGGATTACCATAACAAACAGTTTGGTCTACCTTAAAAATTGCTCATCTATTACTATTTCTTACTGGTGATGTTCTCTAAGTAACATTAAAACAGGTGGTATAATAAATATGAACTTTTAGGATGTTTCAATATGGCAAATCAGGATTTGCTTCAATTTAAGATTTTGCCACTTAAAGTAGTTCTATTATTTACTAGAATCACAAGTATTAAATTTTCAAACAGCAACCCTGAGTTCTGTTCAACCATTAAGTTCTCTTTGCTAGTACCTGTATTCTGGCATAGTAACATTATTTAACAAATTAAATACTACTTCCAGTTGTGTTCTGGAATGTGCCAAAATAAACAGCACCCCATATAATTTCAGAGAGAAAACTGAGGTGATTTTAACCAGGTGATAAATTTTAATAGATACACTGCTTGCTGAAATAAAAACTGAATTGTTTTTATGAAGCACCACCATACAATTAAAACCCCAACACCACAGCAACATAACCATCTTAAAGTAAAAATATCAACTTATTGCATTTCATAAAATCATAGAACAGTTAGGGCTGGATGGGAACTTGAAGATCATCTAATTCCAAACCCCTGCCATGGACAGGGACACTTTCCACCAGACCAGGTTGCTCAAAGCCCCATCCAACCTGGCACAGAACACCTCCAGGGATGGGGCATCCACAGCTCTGGGCAGCCTGTTCCATTGTCTCACCAGCCTCACAGTGAAGAATTTCTTCCTAACATCTAATTTAATTCTACCCTCTTTCAGTCTAAATCCATTCCCACTTGACCTATCCTAAAAGACCCTCTCCAGCTCTCTTGTAGGCTTCCCTTCAGGTCCTGTAAGGGTGCCACAATCTACAGACCACAACTCTGCAACATTAGCTTTGTTGGTAGAGTTGACTTGCCCATTACAGATTATTACAGATTATTTGCATTTGTTCCTGACTGAGCTGAATATCAGCCACTGATACAGTGATCATTCAAAAAGCTCAGCTGCTGATCACTGAAGGTATAAGCTAGACAAACCAGATTATCCATGTGATGTCAATATCATTTTTACCCAGCAGACCACATCCTAACGCTTAAAATGCTCCTTCAAAAAAGAAAAAGGAAAAAAAATAAAAAAATATGCATTTAGAAGTATAGCAGGGATTTAGAATGAATTACTAAATCCTTTAAATCCACATCATTCACCTCTAATAACCTCTGCTGAAGGCTTTGAGAGCATGTATAACTGAAAAACAGCTTTACAAACCTCATGTAAATACATTAGACCAGATCTATAAAAAAATGAAATAAATAAATCTAAAAGAAAAAAAAAAATCAGGCTAGCTTTCCAGGTCATTTTAATAATGGTAATACAGCTTTCTTGATTAAAGAACAAAGAAATCTCAAAGCACAGATTAAAAGATAAAAAACAAACTAAAAGTAATACACCGAAGTATACAACTTTTTTCTCCAAATTCTAAACTTGTAGTTTTATAAGAGGACCTGAGTAAACTCAAATTAAATACCTGATGTTGTTTCACTTAGGTACTGAAAAATTTTAATGAAATGTAATGATAGCTAGGTATTGATCTAAATAACACTTAATTTTTGGCACTGAAATTCTAACTAATGTGACAGAACCATCTGAGCAGTAGCTACACTTAGTTGGCTGAATGCATTACAACTAATCAGAGAAGCCAACATACAGTTTTCTTTTGTCATCTGTTTGAAACAGGTATCTGTCAGAACCTGTCATCAAAATGAAGCTGTAAGAATTCAGGATGTACTAATTCCTGTATATCCAAAACTCAGTATCTTCAAAATGTCATCTAGGATGCCAACTTAATTTTCATCCATTGAAACAACATTGAACCACTTCCCAGTCTTCCCAGAAAATATATTTTTCAGCTCCTCTGGGCAGAAGATTCCACTTTATTTTTTAAATATTTTAAAGTTATCACAGATGGAAAAAAAATTTTTAAAAATTCCTGTGTTAACACAAAGATAGTATCTTTAATCTCAAGGGCCTTGTTTTCCCACATTAGCTGCTAAACATAATTTCTTCACAAATTCTTTGGTCAATCTGAAGATCAGTCTCTCTAACAGCATACCAAAAATAGGTATCCTAATCTTCTAGATTTGGCAAATTACCACATCTAATCAATATTTTCTTCAATTTAATTTTCTAAAAACTAACCCAAGATGTAAACATTTATGCCAAGAGATTTACCATTTAGTTCAAATTTAAGTGACTACTAAGAAGCTTTACTGTCCTAGGACTGTGTAATAAATCTCTTTTTATTTTTATTTTTCTGTAGCAAAATTACACCTCCACCATATAGTTTTGGCATTGTGGTAACAGAACCTTCAGATGGAAGCTAGAAAGCAATCCAAATCCAAAGGGAGATCTACGTTTTTTGTGAAAATGAATGCTGCCATAAGGCCTTAAATTATATTGTCAAAGAATCAAGAAATTTCAAAACATTGAAGATGTTGCACTCCAGAAGTTCCTTTAAAGAGCAGCGGCGGAAGTCAGATAACAGACTGCAAAGGTACAGAGAGTTTAGGAATAACTCTTAAATTACTGACCTCTCACATAAAGCAATAAAAGCTGTGTGCTTCTGGTTTTTACAGTGCAGAATGAAACAATCACTTGGAAAAAAGCTAATACAATGAATAAACTTGCATTAGATATGTAGAAGAAATAAAGGCAAGTTTATTAAATCAGTTAAGTTCTGCTGATATTTATTTTGATATTTTTTGTATAATGTAACACATGGGTAATATTGGCATTGACCTAAACAAGTTACAGAATTCAAAATGAAGATCCACAAAGAGCTGCTGTGCTAAATAAAAAAGGGAACCAGCACTCCAGAAATGGCATCATGTACTGAACACAAGAGAAGATTTTCAAATTACTATACAGCTCCACAGCCATAAATCTCTCTATACAGAGGTATATAAAAAAAATAAGTAAATCTGCCTAAACACAATACATCAAATTCCCTGAGCAAAGCAGCTCAAATCTCTCTAATCTCTTTTATTCAAGGTCTGAAAACCTTATCTGGTGCATCACCCTGCTATGTACAGTCCACCTGAACTTTCGAATACCACAGAGAAGAAAAACATTTACAAACACATAAATTAATGCAAGACCATCTCAAAATTATAGAAAACCACACTGGTAGTACTACTGTAACAAAGAGAAGCTGCTCCTATAATAGGAAGAAAACCAGCTCCTAAAATTAAGACAAATGAGACCCAACTATCACTGTCACAGTCTTCTAAAAGCTGACACTAAGCTGCACGGTTACACCTCACTTCCACAAACACCCCAACAAACTTTAAGGAAGGGGACAGACCAATTCCCCCTAAGAGCAGGAGACCTGGAATTTCCTGATCTCTTCCCATCCTGTCAGATTATGCCACAGCACAAGGAGCACTTAAAAGAAAAAAAAAAAAAAGGGGGGGGAAGTCCCCTCCACTAAAGGCTTTTAACCTGGATCACACTTTCACGTCTTTAGCCCAGAGCTTCTTTCAGGGACCTGTTGAAGCCAGCGGCGGAGTGCCACCGACACCGACACTCGCTGTGAGCACAAGAGAGGACAGAAAGGCTTCTTCACTACCACTTTACTTGCTGAGGAGCCATAAATGAGCTTTTGCTCTTCACTTCTCTCTGAGCCAGCTGTAAGACAGTGGCAACAATCAAGTTTGGGTTCAAGAACTAAACAGGTTCTTGAGAAGAAACTGTTAAAATCACAGACACGAACAAGCAGCAAAGAGGATCAAGCAGGACTAATATTTCGACTAAGGTGCTGTACTTATTTCAAGCTTACATTCAAATAGCCTTTACTGCAAGAACCAGATGTAGTTATAAGTTACATGTCAAATATGAAGCTTTTAAGCAATTAAACACAGATTTCTCTAAACATTAACTTTCATTTTGAAAGTGTATCAAATGTAAAATCATATTTAAATCACATGGCACTTTTCTATCTCTCTAATAAAGATGGGGATTAAGATACATAAAGTTTATACCATTCAAGGGCATTCATGCTTTCATCTATTAGAAAAATAAGCCTTTTTTTTTTGTAAATCAAGCATTAAACTCCAAGATACTTAATCAACTATCAAACTGTTTCCAAGAGGCCCATTATGGAGCAAGAAAACATCAAAAGTAAGTTACTGTAAAAATCACTTAACAAACTGAATCAAAAGTAAGCAAATTTTTAAGGTAATTTTATTTGGAGAAAATGAAGCATTCACGTCTTTTTGCGCTGAACAAGCAAGTTTTAGAGTAGATTTATAAAACTACTCATAACAAATTACAAATTTTATGTTACTAATAAAAGCACTCTTTCAAGATTTGTCCTTCCAAACTCTTTAACCTTCTCTGTCATTAGGGCTGACTGATAAGCCACCAGCTGTTTTTTTCTTCTCGGTGCTACAATGCATTCTCTTCCTTTTTAAGGCTAGCACACCAAAGCAACAAACAGCAGGACTGTAGCCAGCTGCTAGAATGTCACAAACCTATATATTTAGCTCCCATCTCATTTACTGCCATCCCTCAGTGTCAACCATTTAATGTCCCTTTTGCTCCAGTCTCCTGACATTCCTCACTGCGCTGACAACACTGCGGGCTGGATCAGCAGACAGAGGATACAAGAACACACAACAACAAAGCACAGACCTTATCAGTTACCAGAGACAGAAGCCATGCCTTGTCAAACACACTCAAGCAAAAAGCATTTTGGGGTCTGCCTCCCCCCCACCACTTCTGGACTAATTTCTACCGTTTATAAATAGTGTAGTTGTTTGTATAAATATTACCTTTAGAAATATTACTTGTGAAATAGCAATTTGTTCTTTAAGCATGTTTAATTAGTAACATTGTCTCCTCTCCTAATAGGGCAAAAAGCCCCTCCTGTTTGTACACTATTTGCTTCACCTCTGCTTTCGCAGTATGCTTTGTACATAATAATATAAACTAGTCACATTTTCTTTCCATTTAATATTGTTTTTAACATTAAACCTTTTCCTCATGCCACAGGTCTAAAGAGAATCTTAACTGGGTAGTTTAAATTCCACTTCAAATAACTAAAATAATATCCCTCAAAACGATTTTTTTTATGCTACATGTTCTGTTCGTGTAAAAACACTAATCTAATTACTGTCGTATTTTGGAAATAATTGGATTTTAAATTGCTTAGAATTATCAACATAAGTGAGAAAGCTGTAAAGATAGACAAATTAACAATTTCATGGTTTTAAAATGGGAATCTCTGTTATCATTAGATTCCCATTTGCAATTATTTAGAGGCCCACAGAACCGTTTGGTAGTTCCCTCCTTTAAGTGGTCATAAAAACCTTTAAACAGTAATTGAAAGATTGTTAACAGAAACTCTCTCAGGAAATCAGATTCTGTGAACAATCTAATAGTAGGCATGCTTAAGCGAGATAGTGAATAATCTGTTTCATCCTATTCACTAAGATGAGGTTTTCAGAACAGTGACAAGACATCAGTTTCAATAACACCAGGAGATGAGTAAAAATTGTTCAATTCCATGCTCTACTTGGGAATCGTGACACATTTATCTAGAGAATTAACAAGTTGTGCTCTGTGTAAATCGGTCTCCAAAACCTAATTGTAGGATCCAGCAGTGCCCTCTAAGTCTCTCAGTTTAGATCATTAAACTCATATTCCAATAACAAAGGATCCTCAGGATATACAGTCCAACAACTAATTTCCATAATAATACCTTTTAATTAGATGTGACTACATATGACATTACCCAAGGCACTTAAAGTTGGCAATTTAGCTGTAGACTTCTTCCATTTCTCAGTAATTAGAAGTGAGAAAGATACATTTAAGTTGGAGCACAATTGCAGATAGTGATATTACAGTCACAAATACTATGCAGAAATGGAATTCTTGTACTTAAGGTAAACTATTCTCTTTTTTCAATTTACCACAGAAATGCAGTCGCTTTTCCTCCTCTCAAAAGGAAAAACTGACCTTGCAGAAACGGGCTTTGAAGTTATACTCAAGTTTATGCAAAGGAGAGGTGCTCAGTAACCACTTCATTTTATTTTATTAGTTACTGGAATTTTAGACAAAGTTCTTCATCCCTTTAAGGCAACAGTTTTTATGCTGAATTATTGAGTCTTTTATAATTCTAAGTTGCAAAAATATATTTATTTGCCACCCTGAAAGATGGGAAGGGAGGAAACACAAAAATTGCACACTTCCAAATCAGAAGACCTCAAAGCAGTAGCACAAAAATAGCAATTACTATTTTTTCCTCCATAATAGCACTCTTTCACAAGCAAAGTTAAAAATAAAGCGGTAAAGCACCACACCAAGCAACTAAACTCCATGATAAAGATGCGTAGTATTGTTTTGTGGATAAAGATAGACCTTACCAATTACAGCTGTGATGAAAGTTCCCATATTCAAGCAAGATATTTTGGGAAGAAAATGCATTTTATCAAATTTCTGAAGTGAGTGACAAACTAAGGTGTTTAACATGCCTAAACATAAACATGCTTTTCATTCATGTGACTGGTTTTAATTGCTTAATTTAGCTGACTAAATTGTAATTTATAATCAGAACAAATATTAGGTAATTTTTGCTTTGCTCCTTCAACTTTTACACACATTTGAGAATTGGTAACACAACTGCAATCTCATTCATAGACTAAGAGCTCCATAGTGAAAGAAACTGAATTTTATGAACTCATAGGGGAAGGTGAATCAGAATTCTCACCTCACTGAAGACAAATAAACTTCTGAAATACCTATTTCTATCTTTAAATATATTGAACATACTCCCAGTATTTCACAAGCAGAACTACACCACCTCACTTTCTAAATAAACATCACGCTTAGTCATAGCTTTGTACACAATTTATATTACTTTACGTTCATTAGGGGTTCATTAGTTTACCAAACTAGACCTAGGATTTCATGCCATGAAAATACTGAAACATGTCAGAGAAACTAATTTGAAATTGTTTAATCAAAACAAAAGCAATTCCCCTTACAAAATTTAGAACAAAACCCAGCAGGATTACCTAACTGGTAGCATTTCTTGTTCTACTACAGACTTCAAGTGATATACTTCAATCAAGTCTAAAAGAAAGTAAGATTAGAAACTCTCAGTGCCTATTTGCTGATGTATAAGTATTTCTTCTAAAAAAAGAAATAATAAATAAACTTCTCAGTGTTGACCATATTTGAAGTGAAAAATTAAACTAAGAATTCCATTCATCTTCTGGAAACATTGTTACAAAAAATCTTCTCCATATATGTACAGCTGCCATAATCAGTAAACTTGAAAAATTCAAACCTAAAACTGCAGAACAGGTCAGAAACACAGAAGACAGCTCAAAGTATAGCACTCAGTATTTTGTTTAGTGTTTTAAGTTCTAATCTGCCTTGTTTGCTCTAAATGATTTCTGCTAAAAGCTATTACCAAACCTTAAGTCTATGCTCTAACTGTAAGAAGGCAATGCATAAAAAGACAAATGAGTCAAAACTGAAAAGCACCTAAAAACCTTAAAAAGCCCACCTGCTTGGGAGCAATTAAGGGTACAAGCCTCACAACACAAGCACTATAGAGTTATGTGCTCCAGTCAGCATCGAGCACTAAGAGCAACAGCACTACAGTCTAGTAATAAAGTAACAGTAGTAATAATAACCAAATCATATTGACTCTATTATCCTAAACATCTACAATTACAACACTACTAAAAGAGCAGCACTATCAACAATTGCTACATTCAAGCTTCATTTCTAACTAACTTTTGCCTTTTACTCTGGGCTTTTAAGGTAAGGAGAGGGATATTACAACTTCCTACAGTTCTGTGATGTCCAACACCACTGCAGACACTGCAACAAAAGACGAACTATCTCACATTTACCACAGGTGAAACAGCAGCAGGAAGAGTTATCATAAGGCTTTGAGATGTACTTCAGGTTTACATGTCAGCCTGTCTGCAGTGACGTAGGATTTAGAGATCTATGTTATGTTCCAGCCCTATCTGTATTACAAAGCCGGAGTTTCAGGTCTCTCTCTTGTTTCAGCTTGCCCATCAGCTGACTCACAGAAAAAACTGAAGTCCTTCACAAAGACTCAAAAGCCCTTGTTTACAATTTTTCCAGTCTCAAGGGCAACATTTGCACTTGTGGAAGAAAAAAAGATATGCAAAATATTATTTTGGCTAGAATAACTTGAAAAAATCTAATGAGATTGAAGCCCAAGATACACTATTTTAGTATTTGTGTTGAATGACATCAACTTCGCTTTACTTTTAATGCAAGTGACATTAATTTTTAAAAAAAAGGAAATCAAATTGTCAAATAAATTCAAATTATAAAATTCAAGCAATTAGGTTAAATAGTATGACCCAGACATTTAAGATGTTGATTTGAATAATATATTCATTATCATCAGTACTTAAATACATTAGCTATGTAACAACTGGTCATTTCCAGATGGAACAGCAAAACAGAGATATCTATTTAATGCAGCATTCACATTATTAGACCACCTGTACTTTACAGGGAAAAAAATAATCTGATAAACTGCTGCAACTTTAAATCACAATTTAGTTGATAATCTTCCCAGAGCAAGCAGCCCCTATATTACTGACCACAGGGCAAAGCCCTCAGTGCCCTTTGACATCACGGATCACAATGTTTGCAACTAGAACTAACTCGAATTTTTGGGTCACTATGTTCTGAGTGCTTATAAACCACACAGCTGAGAGATATTGATCCCGCTTGTATCAGTACTCTGAAGAGACAGAAACCTTCTGAAAAAGCATTAATCAACCTTAGCAACTGAAGTGTTGGGTGGATGAATGCACACAATTAGGACAGGTGCACAAGCATTCCTGAAGAGGGGAAGTACTATACTATATAATAAGAGACAACCGAGTGCAAATAAGGTGTAAAAAGGAACGGGCTGCTCATCAAGCAAAATTATTTTTCCTAAAGTACTGAGTGTATTTGAAAGAAAAGGAATTCACTCAGTTTCAAAGTAGTGCAGCAAATTTCAAAAGGAATCAGTGCCTTCACGGAATTCACTATTATACACTGCTCTTAAAGAGAAAATAAACATATAAAAGCTTAGAACTATGCCAAAGCGACTGAATTTAAACAATGCTGTCCAACTAGTGTTCTTACTAGCTTTACAAAGTAGCAGACTAATTTCATAAATTGAGTAGATCCACACTAGAATGGATGAATACCTATTAGCTACAGAAACCCAGAATCTCCTATGCAGAGATACCTATTGAGACAGCATTTGGTTTTATTTTAAATCCAACATTCCAAACCAAGGCAGGTAAACAACAGTTCTCTAGCAATGAAACAAAACATGAAAAAATGAAGGAAATACCTAAAAAGAAAGTTTATTCCTGAAGCTGGATTTGTGTACAATCTTCTGCTCAAAAAGGCTCATGTAAGACAACCAAGTGACCAACATCAATGAGACACATATGCAGAGCCAAACGACACTGTTCTTTTGAAATATGGAAATAAATTCAGATCAGAAATGAATGCTATAGATACAGCATTATACCAAAAACTTTTCCTTGACAGGTGATGTACACTTTTAAATGTATTAATAACTTCAGAAATAGCATAACCTCAAAACAGCACACCTGTTTAAAAAAACTTGACCATGTTGCTTACAAGGAAACTTTTGTTTGTTTTTTTTTGTTTGTTTGGTTGTTTTTAATTAATATGCACCTTCAAGGTTTGTGGGCAGACTTACTCTAGTAATAAATAGACTTTTTACCACTGAGGGCATGTACATTGATTTTTACCTAAGCATATGATTTAGGAGTGATACAAAGAAGGTATCAAGCTGGTATTTTGACTGGAACTCAAAACTACATTAAATAGCAATTCTAGATGGGGCTTGGTGCCATCTTATCCCAGCAAAACACAGATTAGCTACGACTTACATTTCACTGACCTACCCATATGAAGTTACTGAACTCTTGCTGTCCTCTGACTGAAAAGCATTGAATTACCTTTGCAAGGGCAACTCCATAAACACCTGAGTGTACAAACAGTAACATCTAAACTACAGAGCTACTAAAAAGGAAGAAATATCTAATATGTCTGTCAAAAACTGACTGACCACTGCAGGGGGAGGGGGTGAAAATAACATGGTATCCTAATTGCCAGGTTAAGTTTCTGGGGAAAGTACTACAGCTTAGTGCGATAGGTCTCCTTTTGTCAACTAATCAGAGGGAAAACTAAAAAATTTAAAAACCTCTTAATCCTCAAGAGAGGGTTTTTCTCTCTGTATTTCCTCCTTAAAACATCGTGCTTCTCGAATACCAGCCCCATCTCCTTCAGGAGTCTGTTTCAACTCTCTAAAGCAAAGGGAAGATATTTTCCTGACTTTGAATAACAAAGCACAACTACTAAGGATTCCGATGTCTAAACAGTAATTTTTAAATTCACCTATGTGTTTTAAATACAAGTTCTACCTCACTTTGTTAAGTATTGCTTCAGCACTTACTTGATGTATTTCCATGTTTACTGCAGTCCCCAATCCTAGTTAAAATACACAGGACATTAGTTCACAAAAAACTACCAACGAGTTCAGCAGGTGTACCCAAGCGTACCCGAACTCACAATAGCACACAAAAATATCATGCTGAAGCACTTCCTCGGCCCTGTATAAAATCCTTCTTTCCTAAAAGAAACATTCCAAAGAACAGACTGAAAAAAAAACCCCAATGTAAAACAAAATCAGTGTGCAACAAATGTCTGCCTCATGGCTGACCTTTCATTACTTGTATTTGCACCCAGCTCTCCTAGAGTCTTGCAAGAGCTACTACACAAGGTAGAAGTTCTAAGGAAAATCTGTTCAGCAAAAGCAAGCACAAGGTGACACGACAGAGTTGTAGTACATAATCAACTGAAACCGTGCACCCAAATATTTCTGTAATCCATGAAAGAAAGAAACACATGCACATGAAGTGCAGAATTCAAATGCAAGAGTGCATTAAGAAGACAGCTCTGATCAAACAGATTGCCCACTGAAAGCCTGATGCTACACAGAAAATGAAATGAGCTATAATGAAAGGCACTACAGGAGCAAAACCAATCATGAAGGATGTTGACTGCCAGACCAACTTCAGAAAGTTCCATTGGACACTTTCTTTGCAACCTTGAATTTTGTAAATCCCGAAGTTAAACATTTTTAATAAAATTAATTTATTAGAATAATTTTAGTTATTTCATCCATAGAAAAGTAACAGGTATCTTCAAACTAACCGCTTAGACTGATTTTCTAGACTACCATTCTCCTTTAGCACTTGGCTTCCCCGAATACACAGAGTCCTTTTCCTCCATGGTGAAGAGAGGCACCCAAATGTCTAGCACTAGCTGTTAATGTCAGATTAGGGGATTCCTACCCTCACAACCTGGACCCGTACACTGATTAAAAAAGTTCCACTGCTTTCTGCAGGCAGTGTCATACACATGCTGGACATAGCATGTATAAGAACATGCAATAAAACGAGGAGTTTAATCTTATGATGCTAATTTGAAGAAGTTACTAATAAAAGAATCACCATAAAAACATGGTGTCCTAACAAGTATGTTCAACCTTCCTATCAGTACCACATGCAACTCATTTCTTCTCCCAGATTTCCAGATTTACTTTGAAAAATATTAAGGGGAATATTGCCAAGGCAAATGCTGCTTATTAAGTTTTTACTTGTCTTACTTCCACCCTACCTTCCTTTTCTTTTTATTTACACGCACAGAAAGACCAGAGGATCTGCAAACAGCAAAATTAGAAAGAAAGAATAAAATGGGAAGATCAACATTAACAAATAAATGACAAGGTAATCGCCTAACTTAATTGCACTAAATTCTTGAAGAGTTTAACAGGGAAAAAATAATGAAGATATGGACGAAGCTAATTGGTACTCTGAGCTGATGCTGAGCCTGCAAGATTACTGTAAGGGACTAAAGGACAGGATTTTTAATTCCAGTGTATTCTAGACTGTCTTCCATCCTTTCGCCACCAAGTAAAAACATGCTCTGGAGATTTGACCAGTTTATTTATGAATAAAATTACGACGGCGTCTGTCATCCTTCACCAAAAAAACCCCAAAAATCAAAAAATCCACCAAAAGAAACCCCAAACCCCTCAAACCAGCTATTGAGTGTTTAGCATGGTTCAAAAAATTAAAAAAAAAACCTGTCAAAAGGTGATTCAGATGGTCAGTAATGGAAGGATATCTAATAAAACATTAGATAGAAAGCATAAAAAAAAAAATCTTCATACAGATATTAAGACATGTCTCCGTTCTAACAGCATCTAAACAAAGGGGCCCTTTCTCAATCCATTCCCTTACCATGTGCAACCAGAGCACATAAAGACTCATGAATATATAAAGTTCGAATTCAAAATTAAATTTTTGGTTTCCATTATTTCTACTAGAATGTTTTTCCAATTGACCCTACTAAGACTGAAAATCAGTAATCAAACTACTTTAGTTATTTCATGTATGTTTGTACTTGCATCAGTAGCTGACCTTTTCCCAAATCTTCCTTCAGCCCTGCCATTACTCTGTATCCCACGTTTACATACAGAGACCAGTTATATTCTCTCTTTGCTTCAAATTGCAAGGGTAAACAAGGCCAAGTGTTTTCGCCTCCTTCCCTGTTTACCACTAGGGAATGAAAAGCTTAAGTAAAAGAATCAGAACAATAAATAAAGAAGATGTTATCATTTTCCTAATCCATATTAGGGATGCTATTAAACTCTGATATTACAAATTGAAAAAGGATTTAAACGTTTTGTCAGTAAGTTCCCCATAGTAAAATGAGTCCCTGTGTTCATCGTTGTGTTGTACTAATTAAACAGTTTTAACTAAAATGGTCAGAAAGTACGCACAAGCTGTTTATCACTGCTGGCCTTTGAGCTTCAGTATACTCAAAGGACATGCTACTTTAGATGCGATAATTACTGAGTTCTTACATTTTTACTGAAGAGGCACAGAAGAGTTCCAACAGAGAATTTCACATTAATCAGAGCTAACAGGGTACTTATTAATAATAAAGCCATGATTATAATAGAAAAAAACATTTATTCAGTTCAACATTTGTAGGTACTAATTCCAAAAACTGTTTAAATTGATATCAGGCAGAAAGTTTAGTCTCAGCTCTTTAGGGAAATTTGAGAAAATTAATCATTTATCTGAAGCATAAGAAATGCTAAAGACTATTAACTATTCACCCACAAACAATAGCTTATCCTCTGTTCTTCTACTTCTTAAGAGCTCCATAATTTTTCTCACATCTTTTCTTCTTACTTTTAAAAATTCTGATGGAAGTTATTTCTCCATGAACTGGAAATGCCTTCAAACTGTAACACCAAAGACTTGTATGAGAGTACAAACATTACTCTGTAGAGAACACATTTTTAACTGAAGGGCAAAATATGGACAATTAATGGAATTTCATTTTTTGGGTGCCTTCTGCACAAGTTCTCTCTCAAGTTTCAGGAGCATATACATGGTTCAGAAAAATTAAGTATCTCAAATCTCAGTTTTAATACTAAAATTTCTATTAAGATTAAACACCTTTCAAGGGTGCAAGAAGAAAACAATACAAATAGACCCAATTGCGTAACAGTAACTTCCTATGAAAAAAAGGTGCCAGAAAGGAGACCATCCCAACAGTTACATAACTTATCAGACTGTGACTACATCACAGAAAAATGCTCTTTATTAATACAACACAACAAAGAAAATTAATTCCTGTTCAACAAGACTTTTGCATATCTTCCACTTACTAGTACAGAAGTAGAAATTCAGACTCTAAACAGTCAGCATTTAAAAACTACAGGCTGTTTCAGTCAATCATTTTTTTGGTAAGTTGAACCTTGCATCAACTATGATCTTCAAGTAAATATTAGATTAAAAATACTCAATATTCACTAGTATAAAAAAATAAAGAGCCTTCAAGGGATTTTATATATTTATTTTAGCTTTTAAATTTAATTTTATATATTCTTTGTGAGGGTAACCAAAAGATAGTAAAACAGTAATATCAAAGTGATGCACGCTATGAAAATTAACTGTTTCATCTTTTGTGTATGTTTATAAATACACATATATAAAGCATGTTTAAACTTATGGCAGACTACTATTTTTATGCCTCACAAGTAACTGAGGATTCTGTCCACAAAATGGCACTATAGTACTATCCAGTATTCACTACAGTCAACTAACCAATATGCTCAAAATTCTAAATCAAAAATATTTACCATCACAAAAGTTTATTAGAACCTCATAACAATTTGTTGATTATTTTATTTTTTTTAATTTTCTGTTACTAAAAATATTATTAAATATACACCAGAAAAAGAGTTTCTTGTCACTCTTCTCTGAGTAACTTGAGGTTTATCCAACTTTACATCTTTGCAAGGTACACAAGACTGTCAGCTGGAAGAAAATTATGGCAATAGAAAGAATTAACTAGATTTATCTGAGAAACTCACTCTCATAGTCTATACAGCATGTCTTTCCTATATCTGGTAACAACTAAATTAATTGCTAAACATGAGCAAGAAGTTTCACATAACACTGTGAAAATTATCACAGGTGACAATTTCTACCTTTAGTCACAAATTTACCTTTACTGGTGAAATTAATAGTTACACGTGAATTTTACACCTTTTTTAAAAAAAAAAAAAAAAAGTTGGAATCCCTGTGCTCCAGATCTTCTGAATGCTGCGGTAGCCTGAATTTAAAGAAGGTTACTTAATTTCTGACTTGCACAGAGATTTTTAGAAAAAGCCTACATACAAAATCAAAGCTTTTTATTCATATGTAGTGGTATATTCTAGTTGATTAACCAATTATTGAGGCTGTGCAGATCCCATTCCAAGTAGCAATGAACAAAAACAGGAGCACAAATGAACAAATACATACACAGAGAACACCAGGCTTGGCTCCCCAGTGACGCTTGATCTGCCACGTCCCACCACAGTGGCAGAAGCTGCACATTCTCTAGCACACACTTCACATCATCTCACAAGAACCAACAGCCTTTTTATTCCAGGTCACATGTATACAAATCACAAGCTTCTCCAACTTCTGAATGCCTAAGAGTTTATTAAAATAAATTAGTGACCACTTCAAGGCCGTTCTTCTGAAAGCACACAAAGAGCTAGCAGTAGCTAGTGAAATCATTACTTCAACAGTAACTAGAGACAAACTCTTTCCTGCTTATTTATACTGTATTTGACAATTAACTGGCAGTGAAGAGCTAAGCTACAAAACCCCTGATTTCTAAAACAGCAGCTTAATAGTTAAGGGAAATCCAACGCCTTTTTTCTTACTCAATCCTCGTACAGCAGGCATCAAGTTCCGTAAATACTACAACAAATAACTAAGGCAACTCTTCACAAAGAATACATTGTCAAGTCATGAAACAAAGATTTCAATAACTAAGAAATGCTTTAAAAAGCCACTAAGCAAAATAATTCTAAGATATATGCAGGTATTAAGTCCACAGCCACTTACATGGCTTTGTGGAACAAAAGGAGAGGACAATTCCTCTCAAAAATCTGTAATTCCAAGGAGTTTCAAAAGAATCACTGTTTTTGGTGCGAGGACAAGTATGCATGTACACATATGCATATAGACACGCATATGTTTAATTTGGAAGAAAAATGCAATACAAGGGGTGAGAGACGTCCTTAGTGCCAGTGCAGGTTCCTTGAACACTTTTCCCAGTACAGGTATTTTAACTCCAAAGCAAAACAACTACGTGAAAACTTGAAAAGGGAGAAAAGACATTTGTCTAAATATTCTGTTCTTGCAATTAATTTTCTTAATGGAGCACGGCACAATGAGATTTATTTAGAGGCCTGTATGTTCTAAGCAGCATTGAAATAATAAAACTCCATTTGGAGAGCTTTATCTAATCAAGCATATGAAGAAAACCCACAGAAATACACAAGTCTTACCCTCATTTTTTGCTGTTCTGTACTTTCTTCCACTTTGTATCACTTTAATGTGCAAATCCCTTATTTGGACCCTGCACTCCTCTATTGCAACAGAACCTCTAAATTCTATTAGCGAAGAATAACACAATTTCTTATTCTGTCACCAGTCAATGAAAATGGTTGGGGTAGTTGGGGGCAGATTTTGACAGGACTGTTTTTCCCACGTAGTTTTTAGAAACACTTCAGACCAGATGAATTCAAAACAGTTCTAGTTAAATGAAACCATTCTCCTTCAAAAGGTGAGTGTACAATAGAACTGAACACCCCACGGAGAGCACAGTGTTGACAGGCAAGCAAAGAGTTTTGCTGAAGAGGGGCGGGGAAAGGGAGAGGACAGGACAAGCAGCCCTGAGATAAAGACACTTCTATAAGCAACAGAACTGGTTACACAGGTATGGGACAAACAGTAATTGAGACTAAGTACAGTCTCCAAAAGGTCTCTAAAGGGCCTCTAAGCATTCTGCGGCTGCCTTTTAGAGACACACCAAGAAGAACTACTTTCCTCCTAAAATACACTTCACAAGTGTCTCAGGATGGACAACACCGAATGAAGAAGATAATTAGGATCTTACATCTATGGTTTAGCAATCCATACTAGTTTGGTATTTAACACAACCTTCTTCCACTCACACTCACTGCAAATCAAGCCAAGTGGAACATACACTGATCCCTTAGTGTCCAAAGCAACTCAGCATGATCCAAGGGTAGCATCACATGAAACTTACACTTAAAGACGACCACAAGGATCAAAAAAATAATTTAGGGACTAAAAAGATATACTTACATCTGGATATTCTTTTACAGGCACATATAGTTTCTCTTGTAACTGTACAATAGGTCCCACAGCATCTGGTAATTCTGCACTTCTCTTCTCCGTACTACCATTTAATGTGTCGTTATACATGTCTTTCCGTACTCTGCTAATTTCTGTGGGGGGAAAAACGTATATTAGCCATTAAATACATAACAGATTATAATCTAACATGACAATCTTCTCTTTCTATTATTTCCCAAATCTTAATGCCATTTTCTTCCTCTTCTCATGAACATCATAGTAGCTGAAAAATCAGTTTTGGTTTTTTTCTTCTGTTTTGTTTGGAGGTTTTCAGTTGTTTTTTGGTTTGTTTTCTTTTTTTTTTTAAATTGCAGCACCCATCCTTAAATGTCTTTCATGTCTGTAAATTTGCTGCCTACTCATCCTGTTTATGGAATTCAGCTATTGAAGTAAAAATTATGTGCAGCTCCTCAGAACACTTAAAAGATTGTTCACATCACTTAAAGGGTGTATAAAAACAGTACTTTTATGTATTTTTTTTAATAATAAGGCAGCTAGAAAGCAAAAAAACCTTAGAAATCTGTACCTAACATAAAAACTTGAAAAATACATCTATACAGTACTTTTTGCTAGTTACGGGATTAACTACAGCACTTGGAAATTAAACGGAGCATCTTTCAGCAATGGGAAATAGGACAACTTAACAGTGAGTGAAGTTCATGAGTACGTGGTATGACAACAAACTGGTAAATATTGTTCTACTGACTACCCCCAGAGAGATGACGAGAAAACAAAGGCAACTGTGCTATCAGACCTGGGCAAGCTCTCTATGCACACAGAAGTCCTACTACTTCATTTCAAAGCAATGAAAAACTCCTCAGCAGCACCAGGCAATGCCAAGGGTGGACTTCTAAGTACAGTTTCTACCATTTGCACGTGTATTACTCACACCTTGAGGTATTTACTTGGAAGATGTAGTTCAGTAGTTATGAACAAGGTAGTTAAAAATGGATAATTTGATTCAAATCTACATTAGCGTCACTAAACTGTAATAGTGCAAGAATGAACACAAAGCTTTCTTTTGTTTAACCGAAAAAGACATTTAACAAGCAGTTACATTTTATTTCTAAACCTGTTAAACGTGGTATTTAAATTGCTGCTATAAGAATACGAAATTCCACATTTCATAACTTACAGAATCCCAAATATTGTAAAAATGTTCTCAATGAGTTTATTTGAATACCATGGAAGAATTATTTAAAATGAATGTATTAACCAAGTTTCAAACACAAAACTAACATTTCAACAAGATTGTTCCCAAAGCATTAAGACTTACAATAGCATGGGCTGTAAACAAAGCCAGGTATCAGTAATTCCAGTCTTTTACTTCGAATTGCAACAATTGCTTTCAAAACCTTCAGAATTAAACATGATACTGAAAGCAGAAATCTTACGTTTTCATCTAAATACAGGAAGCCACAGAAAGAAGTCACTTGAAACTCTAGCAGCAGACAAGAGATTAATATAACCTCTGTTTCATAATCAGTTTCTTCTCTGGCAAATGATTAATAGCTGAGATTTCACCACCTGAAAAGCTGTGGGGTGGGGGAGAGCGTCAGAAAGGACATCTCTGAAACACATATTCAGGAACAAGTTGTTTCTCTGCTGGAAACTGACACAGTCATGTGTACTGTATCAGGATTTGGTAGTTAACACCTGTTTACAACGGGGAACACAAATATTGTCACCATATAATCATAGCTCAAGGAAAAAATCCTCATCTCCTTCTACATTGACAATTTTGGCTACGAGCACAAATTCCTCTGAACTACAAGCAGTATTTATACTGGCTTCAGTATATAAAGAATTCTTTAGCACATCTCTTTGAACAAATATTACTATCTTTTGGCACACTTTGTTTCCTTTTCATTCTCTTCAGATTTTCCATTATTTTACACTACACTGAAACAAGCTAGGCAGTTCACAGAAGTACTGAAGCATAAGTAGCAACACGGTCATTTTTATTTATAATTGGCAGCTACTGAGTACCTGCACCAAATATTCCTTTCAAAACGTATCTTTCATGCAGAATATAATCACTAACATTAGGTATCATAGTTTTTACAGGAGAAAACGAACATTATTTTAATCTTTCCCTTGCAAATAATTCTATGCCACATTTGTGACACTTGAAAGCCAAACATTCAGAACACACACAGACAGTATGAGAGCTGGCTTGAGGACGACCGCTCAAGTTCAGCTTGTGTGAAACCTAAGCTATCTATCATGCCTCAAACTTCATAAACAATGAAGACATCTACCAACTCAGCGGAGTAGAAAACTCTACTACAGGACCAGACACCTGAACTTTTAGTTTTCTTTGCTTGTGTAGGTTTGTATTTTCTCTCTCTACATTCAAGCCAGCAGTAATGGTAACAAACATCAGGGCGGGGACAATCACAGCTACAGCAGCCAGCAGTATCACTGGCTCCTCAAGTGCTACCATTTCTTCCGCTTGGCATTTTACCTTCTCTCTTGTCTTAGATACTTTCTCTAAGACCTCAGATGAAACATTCAGAAGCAACAGATGAAATAACAGGCATATATTCCCAGTTGTCTTTAACTTCTGATCCGGTCTCCAAACTCCATTTCTGCACAATACGTTATCTATGAAACTCTCTTTCCACTTTTCTTAAATTTGACAGTACTGAAGGGCTACTGCTTAAATGATAAAATAGTTAGATCACATCTCTAGTTCACCCATTCTCTCTCACTTCTAACTACGGATTTAGCACAACCTATCTTCCTTCCTGAGGTATTAGTGCAGCTGACCACAAACATTCTCTCAAATGCACAACTCATGAAGTTATCTGCTTGATATGCCTCCTGGGTTTTTCCACATTCTGCTGAATCCTTCCACACATCTGCAAGATTACTTTTTTTTATTATGACTAACAGCAGTTTTCTCAGATACCTGCCTCCTGTCTAATCACACCTCTGGTGTCTCAACAAGACTCCATACAAAGTATTGAATTTTAATGACATAACCTTTCCTTTTACAGTCTCCATTACACCCAATTCAAGTTTCTAGTCTTTAGAGTGTCTTGCAACTTTGCCACTCGCTTTAGGCAGTTATGTGTGTCAACAGAATTATGTGGCACTGTATTTTCAGCACCTCACTCAAGCCTATCAGGAGTGAATAAGGTTTCCAAAAGCATCACCACCAGCATGTTAGAGAAGATAAAAGCTCTGCTCTCTCAAGCGCTAGCAAGCACCATTTTATTCTGTTCTGAAATACTTTAAAATACCTAAAAATCTGAGGAGCAGTGCTAAAGTAGGAAGGTCAAATCCTCCATGAACACCTTTTTATTTTTTAGCATTGAATTCACATATCTTAAAAAAAACTAAATAAAAAGAGGAAGTCAAGTAAACAATCTTTTCTTTAGATTTATTTCACATTTCTTACACGCTACCAAGTAGGTTTTCCCTTACCCAGAAGTTTCTTTGGTATGTCTCTCATGAAATCACACTTTTCAAGTTCATTTGTAAAGCTTTAGCTCCTTCACATTTACAATTCTTTACAGATTCTCCTCTCTCACAGAAAGCCAACTGATTCAAAGTTGAGGAAAGCTTTACTTTCAGAGTGAACATCTAAGTACAATTCTTGGTACTTTATCTTTACCTTAACGCTGCAGTGGTAATTACGTTGTATAACACTCTAGGGATTTAAAAGAGTGTTAGCAAAGAGAGATACTGAATTATAATAGTAGATATGACTTAAAAAAAAAAAGGCATACAGCAGCTTCCCTATACCTCTAAAACCTGTGAGTTCTGACAATCCATTAATAGGTCTCTGAAAGGATATAAATGCCCACCTCTACTGTAGGTAAAAGCAGAAACTCATGAAGAATTTCGAAACTTACAATATTTACCTTTAACAATACCCTGGTCTGTACACTCTAAGTAGTGAGTTTAGCAGTAAATGACAAATTTGTCTTGCTCACAGCAGGGTAGTGGAGAAATAAGCTTAAAAAAAAAAAAAGACAAACTGGTTTCAATATCTTTATCTTGTTCCACCTTAATATGGCATGACCTAGTCAGCCACGGTAGCAATGACATGCATTCTGGTCCAGAGGACATTTTTCTTCCTCTATCCCTGAAACTATACACGCAAGATAATCTTTTGTTTCCTTTATCTACAGATCATATTTTTCAATCTCTCTAATACCGTTCTAAGATATGTTTTGAAGCAGGATATACTGTTTATACTGCTTACATCTGTCTACAGATATGTACTGTTTGGATTTCTTCATTAAAGTATTCTTTCCCCTTGAACACACCAAGAACAGTGTTCATGTGAGTGTTTGTCATCACATTAAAAACCATCAAGAAATTAATCATTTTCAGCTGTCAATTATTCCTTCAGAGGAAGTAAGGCTGCACATGCATTTAAGACTGCCGGGTTGCAACATAAAATTGGTTTACATAAACCATTCTCTGCAAGAATATTCAAAGTAGGAAATCACTGAAAAGATTCAAATCCTTCCTGTCCCACCACTTTGCAAACCACTTTCAACACCAGTGGCCACAGTTTTACTATTTCTCATCACGAAAACTTCTTCTAAATTATAAAGTTTTATCTTTTGGAAGAGCAGCAGACTTACTGTTTTTAAACTGATGCATTCCTCACTGAAGTTTAAGCTAGAACTAAGAATTTGAAGAACTGAAACAAATCTTCTGATGTTCCAATTTAGCTACATCCGTTTAAACAGAGTTAAACTGATGCCACTCTCAGCTTATGTTTCTTTCCCAAGACTATGTTAAGCCATCAACACGCACAGAATTTCATTTTTGAAACCAACAGAAGAGCACCTTAACTACCATTCATTGTTTTTACAATACACAGCAAGTGGGGATGGAACAATCCAATAGCCAAAATCAGCAAGAGATATAGAATTAATCAAAACACTAACCATCTTCTAACACCAGCAGGCATGCTTCCTTAACCAGGTGAAGTACTCGACTTTCAAAGATTCTCAAGCACAAGCTAGTTTCCATATGAAAAAATAATAAAGCTAGGAGCAAATGTTTAAAGTTAAAAGTTTAGAAGTTATGGTAAGAAAAACAGGTATGTTCATATATCTAAAAATCTACATGGTACTTGGATCTCACTGATGCATAGAACATCAGTTTCAGTTTCCTACTTTCTCAGAGAAATCAAGTTATGCCCAAAATACCACTGACACCAAATTTTTTACATGCAGAGTAATTTTATGTATTTTGACAGGCAAAAAGAATTCCTATAAATTTTTTTCTTAAAAACTATGACACTAAAATGAAGCACAAATAACACTTTCAGTATTTCTACAACAGTTTTCTGCAAAAAGTGAAAAATTCTAATAACTATCTATCAGAGACCACTTTAGTGGGCCCACTCAAATGCATGTGATTAGCATGCATTGCACTGAGGGGGCCGGTAAGGAATTAAGTGAATCAAGTACCTTCCCATTCTTTACTACAATGCATTTTAATATTTTTTAATGCAACCAAATGTGTGAATGTGTGCAGTAAGTTAATATTTTTACAAAGTGTTCTTATTGCACACAACTGCTGCTAGATCATCACTTCAGGCATTTTAGAGTTACTTTTAAGCAAAAAATATTTTTTTCTGATTTTTTTCCAATCAGGTAAGTCCCTAAACTAGAAAACAAGGGTTACAGACACTCTAATATACAGACATAAAATTACCACTTTGTAGGATCCAAATCCACTGAATACAGATCCATGATTTATACAGGCAAGAAACCAATTCCATGTGCCATTCAAGCATTACCCATCAATTAGACAACTGCAACTAAATACCAGTTAATTTTATATAATACACAGTGTGTCAAACAGCATCCAATAATACTGTAAAAAATATGGAAAATATAACTAATAATGGAGAGAAAAAAGCAGAAAAAGTAGGAAACATATACTGCTCTTACTTAAAATCTCTGAAGACAGGTGAATTATAATCTCTCTTTAAAGTTCTAAAGACCAACACAAAGCATGTACTCAAACTACAACATTAGTAGCATGCTAAGTTCATCCCCTGCACAAAGAGAACCTTGTTGACACAGCCTGTACCAAGCTTAAATATAACTTTTATTATAAACAAATTAAAAAGAAAACCAAAGTGACATCACACCGTAACTGCAATAGATCAACAGACACTTAGTCTCTCAGAAGAAATGAAGAAGAATGTCAAAGTACTTGACACCACCACTGAGGGAGGATATGGCATACAAGTCATTCAGGAGTATCACCAAAAAAAAGTGTTTGCATTTCAAATTTCAATTCATCTTTTAATGCTTTGGAAAAACTATAGGTTCTTCTCCTTTGCTCCTCAGAGCCCAGTCTAGCAGTACACTTTCGATGATTAAACTGTCAGTCCAATGATAAGTGGGCAGCACTGCCAGCAGTTTGTCAGCACTCTCGGTGTCAAAATTCAGTCATTTCTTTTTGCCATAAGAGCCTGCAAAACTCCTCCTTTTGTGGGCAGTTGTAAGGTTTGTATCAAACTGACTTCAAAACCAAATAGAGCATAGTCATCTGTTCTCTTTGTATAAATGTCAACAGAAAGCTTTAAAGTGCTTTATTACTGGTGGAACATTGCAACTCGTGTTTTCTAATCTAGCAGCTTTAGTATGCTTACTTGGCAAAGAAATAGCTGGTTTTATTCATCACAATTTTAACAGTCTTCACTGTTAACACCAGTGCTGTTTGCTACTACTGCTGATGCAGCAGAAATAGCAATGCTAGTAAAAAAACAAGTCATTTTTAATATTGTGCCACATGGACTTGCACCCCGCATGCATCATCAGTACACGGTCTAAAATGCTGGCAAGCATTTACACTGCCTACCCCTGATATTAAATCAGTGAAATGCCTGAGCATCAGGCAAACTAGATTCATAGCATCTTTCCTTTAGAAACCAACACCAAAAAAAAATAAATCAGACGTAGGATCAAGCAAAGCTGATAGAACAGTCCACTTCTGACAAATTTTCATATATCAGCAATTTTGGTATAGAGCATGACCACGAACTCTGACATAATTAACTGGCAAATTTAAAACAGTCATGCATTTGTTTCCACTTACTAAAACTTGCATTTATGTTATTTAATATTATGGTATGTCAGAAAGGCCAGAGCAGGTCTGAAAAAGTCCATCAATCCTGCATTACAGCTGCCAGTGGCAATCTGCATTTGCTTAAAAAAATAATATAAAGAAGATTAAATACAGTCTCCTCATTTTCTTGGTAAGTTCCAAAAGCTGTACATTTGAGATGAAGTTCTTGTATTTGTCTCATCATATCCCAGCACTATGCTCCAGAAACCTAAATATCTTTAACATAAAAATCAGTTTATAAGTTCCCAAGAAGATATTTCAAAGAACTTTTCAGCAGCCTACTTGGCATATTCAACTAACATACTACAGCAACTGACATACACTATCCATCCACACCCAAATGAGCAGCACTGGAAAATGGAAAGTTTCTTGAGGTGAGTAATTAGCTGATAGAGAGAAAACTGTAAAACTAAACTAAAGTCCATCAGCACAGCATGACTGCTGAAGCAGATTTGGTGGCTCATATTTGTACCAGGCTTAAATTATTACCTGCTCAAAAATCTACTCTAGCTCCCTTTAGCAGCAAGTTGCCCCTAAATACTTACAGAAACATTGAATCAATTAGGCTGGAAGAGCCCTCTGAGATCCAGTCTAATCTGTGACCAAACACATCAACACATCAACTTGATCACAGCACTAAGTGCCATGTCCAGTCTTTCCTTAAACTGTGTCTGCTTGTCCTGCAGCTGGCTGCCTGGGAGAAGAGGCCGACCCCCACCTGGCTGCACCCTCCTTTCAGGGAGTCATAGAGAGTGACAAGGTCTCCCTGAACCTCCTTTTCTCCAGGCTAAACACCCCCAGCTCCTTTAGCAGATCCTCCTCTGGAGGACTTGTGCTCCAGACCCTTCACCAGCTCTGCTGCCCTTCTCTGGACTCGCTCCAGCTCCTCAAGTCCTTCCTTAGTTACAAGTAGCACAGCTAAATGTGCTTTAAGCTTCTAGATCTGTTCTAAGTTTTTGTTTGTTTGTTTTTCTTTCCATACCCAGTAGCATAAATCAAATGTTTGGCAGGTACCTATAATTATAAACAACTTGAATACCTTAAATGTGGGAGAATCTGCAGTAATACTACTCTGTATGGACTACTAATCATCAGAAAGATTAAAGAAAGGAGCCATCCATTCTATGAGATTTAACCAACAGTGTTACTTGTCGCTCTTTAAAAACATCAGCTTGACAGTATCAGCTCAGACAGAACTTGTATGGTTTTAGTTCCTCAGGTGAGTGTTTTTTTACAAAAAATATGTTACCTCAGTTTACTGTCTTTTTTTTGAAATTGATCTTTGTGAACAATGCAGATTGACTGGTCTGCAATGGACCTTCCCTACCCACACACTATCCCGTGCTCCCTTCACAACAGAATCAACTGCTGTCCACTTTCCACAGGTATCTTCTACATATGAAATAAAGTGTATTTACATTCAACAACTATGAAGTTATGTAATGGGAAGCTCTCCAGTTAAAGCCAGAAGAACATTCTTTCAAAATGTATATGGAGCACTTCAGAACACAACTGCCTAATTAATACCAGAATCACCTGGGTATCAGCACTGAAATCCCATACTACGCTATTCTCCCAATATGTGCAAGAAGTGCCTAAAAGTAAAGGGTAAGACACTATTTTACAACCTTTAAAACAAAACAAACGAATTTAAACAAATTCCTGGAAGAGACCCTTCTAAATAATGAGTTTTGAAGTTTACTGTAAAATTAGAATTACAACTGAGTTACCTAAACTTTAGAATTGCTTATTCTTGGTACTGAGAAGTAAAAACTACTAAAAAAACCCACGTGAAAACTAAACAGCAGCACCATTTCCTTTCCTGTATTCAAGGGCGCATTTTAAGACTCACCAATTTCAAAGAGCAACATGGAGAACATGCAGAGTTATTTTCTCCGTCTTTGGGAACCATCCACAATGATCCTCCACAGTCAGCAATTACAGGAAAGCATTCCATTGGTTAATGTACTCTTTGTCTCTTGCATGAAAAGAGTGAGGGAATTTTTTTTTACTTCCATGACCACCCAAAAATAATTACCTATTCACTAACACAGTAAGGTTATGTGAGTCTCTATTTTACCAATTGTTTTAAGGCCAAAGTAAATTTCATACATTTTAACATACAAAGGCAATCTGAGGAAACACAAAAACTTGGTTGCTAATATAAAGTATTTCAGGAAATGCTGGGAAGTGAAGATGCATATACCCCTGTGTCCTGTCGATTTTTTCACAGTATTGTACGTCTTTGTGTGCCACAAAACTGAATCTTCTACAGTTCATGCACACAGTGATCATTTGATACATTGGAAACCACTGGATATCAGGACCATACCCTACATGCTTCATGAGATAAAGGGGAGGAAAAAAAATTAGTCATTATTGGCTGATTAGTTGTGAAGTATTAACACTGTGCATTCTTTATTAAAAGAATATACTATCCTGCTACTGAGATGCTGATGAAAACACTTATAATTATAAAAACATGTATTCAGGCACTATAGGTTTTGTATCCGTGACATCTAAACAAACTGATTATTGGTTACCAACTGAAGAATTTACCTAGTACTGTAAGATATGAAACACCAAAATCTGAGAAAGCAAGTATACCTAGAGATAACTGACTTAGTTATAAAGAGAACATTTTTAGTTCTAACCTGCTAGCATGTCAAAACAAAGCTATTCCAGTACTTGTAAGAAATGTCTCTCTCTGTGTATTCCCAAAGTACAATTTCATAAGAGGCCGACCTGACGGCTTTCATCACTTCAACTGGAAACTAATCCATATGAATAGGACTGACTAGTGCCCCTCATTCCCAATTTACTTTTTCTTAGCTGATCACGTGCAACAGTAACACTATCCCACTTTTATACACACTGCTCCCCATCACACGGTATTGTTGTAAATGCTGCCCTACGTGGCTCTGTCAGCATTTTACTCACAAGACTAAGGAAGTAACCATTTTTGCTTGACAAGTACCAGCACTGACAAGTTAGTCATCTACAACATTAAATACGTTAACTATGCCACCGCTCTGATATAAATTACATTATGAACACGCACTGTGCAACTTCAAATTAATTTTTAAGTATTGGAAGATTTCCCAGAGTTAGTCAGTACATAAACAAGATCTCTGCTTAATCGCAATCTCTACTTAACCAAATACATAACCAACACCATAGCTTAAGAAATTGTACAACGCAGCTGACCAAACTACAACCCTAAATTAAACATTACCTAACTGTGTTAAAAGATTGTACACATCCAACACACCTGAAAATTGGATATAGAATAACCAAACACGTACTCATTCAGGAAAACACTCCAAAATTTAGTTCTAGAGTAAATATTCCATCCAGACACATTAGTCCATTTTTATTACTATGCCAAGTTTAAGTAAAGAAGTTTGGTTAAAACATGGCAGGGAAGTTGGAACTAGATGATCTTGAAGGTCCCTCCAACCAAAACCATTCTATGACTCTATGAAATGGGTACTCCCAGAAAAGCTCTTCAAAGTATAAGCTAAAACAAAGTGACAATAGTTGTGCCAAAAGTAGAACTAATTAAAAGGAGGTTGTCAAAACCTGATTTAAAAAATCTACTAAGAACAATACATATGCTAATAGGAACAGTTTTTACCTTACTGCAAATTGTAATTTATTATACAAACACCACCAGTGACAAAAACTTACATATGAGAAATATAACTAGTAAAAAATTTAAGTAATGTCATTAAATTTTTTAACCAAGGTGCTGAAAGGGGTTAAAAAATGCTTGTATTTATGCTAGGTAATACATACAGAAAAAAACTACTTAAAAATTGTCACCAAGTTCCTCTATCACAACTGTTAACTTCCATATCACGTTGAAGTGATTAAGACAACCAGTCAGCTTTGAAAAGCTGATCATTTTTCATCAATGTAGAAAAAAAAAAAAAAACAGTGTGCTTGAATTCACTGCAAATACACACACCTGAATAATCTTCTAAAAGATAAATATACCTATGTAAACATGGTTCTCCGGGGAAGAGAAACCTGGCAACAATCAAACTAAATCTTACACACGACTGAGACCTAAATTCAAGGTTAAAAAAGCAGGCTGTTGCCAATTGTAATTTTTACTAAAGCTGAGTATTTTTTCAGACTTGAACTTAGTTAAAATGAAGTGACATATTAGTATACTAATCTAACTGTTATCCATCCTTTTGTACCACACATTAGTTCAGCCATCTGACTCAACACATTACCAACCAGCAGGAAATCAGCAAGGCAACTAACTCTTTCTAAACATGCAAAGCCAGCAAAACTTTAGAGAATCAACTACCACTACCATCATCACCCTCTGACAAAGTGAGAAATAAGAACATTGCTACTTATGTTTCTTTTACTGCAGTGAAAGGTATTAACTGTTATTTGTCCTATTTTATTTATTGTTATTCCACATAGTGAATGGAATGTTCAACTTAATTTGCAATTGAGTATGCTAAAACCTACTTAGGTCATCATACAAAGTTTCGTTTCTGTCAAGAAAAAAAAAAAGCTCTTCAAGAAAAAAACTCCATTAATAGTATTTTTATACTATGACAAAATCCCATCAACTACCAGAGGTCTAAGTAGATTCACATTCTTTTTGCTCCTTTACACAATAAACAGCTACCTGCTTTCCAAAAACTGCAGTGCAACCTGCTCTGTCAGGTGGGTTCTCATTTCAACAAGATAGAACACAGAACTAGCTCACCCCCTTCAACCATAACAGAGCTAATGACGATGTAGTTGTCCTGCCTACTATGTAAACAGAAGTATTTGGTTAGTGATGCTGCTCTAGAAGTACTACTTCTAGAAGTAATCAGAATAAAACAGACTGGGCTGAGCCTTCTAATCATCCTTCTTGTTCATTTTACACACAGCATTTGATTTGCATATAACATCAGTCCCCCATTAGGCAGATCTGCCTTGAAGGTGAGGCAGCCAGAGTCAAAATGGCCCTCAGAGTATTGGGGTCAGTCCAAGTCCAAACTACCTTGGAGATATCCTTGTAAAGGTACATAGGTAACTTAGGCCGTTTGACAGGAGATTCCAAGTGGCATGGTTATGTACGCTGTCACAACAGCAATCCACTAAAACCTAATAAAACAAAACCACAGCCTTTCCTCAAAAAACAACAATTGCACACTCTTCAGGAATGTGAAGAGGTGACTATTCCTTGATAAACTACTTCTAATATTTTTAGAGTTGCACAATGTAACTATCCTGGGAACTATGACAATATTATCATATACCCTTGGTTCCAAAATAGCAAAAAATGCCATTATTAACTGAAATAATTTTCATACTTCTAATCCTCAATTACTATTACTAGTCAGTAACAATTATTATGATTACTGCATATTTAGGCCCTGCCTTGAGACACCACATCAATAAACTATCACCCTCAACAGTAAGTCCAAGGCTTCTTTCCATGGAAATAAATATACACTCTCTTGGTCTATACCTTATTGTCTAAGTTAACATTCTCTTGTTCAATGCCAAGAGGCATTTTCTAAAAAGTCTGAATCTCACTCTGCTGGGAAGTAGACCTTTATGAACAGTCTCATGAAACACTATAAAGAAATGAAAGATGTGATTTTTTCCTTATGATATTCAAGACCTGACCTAACAAAAAAAGCCCTAATAACACTTCAGAGAACTGCTGCCTGAGACTCCCCCAGCATCAGAAACATCACTCTTCCAAAACAATGACGCCTGAAAGTTCTCATCTGTGTGCATCTTATGGATCACTTTTACTGCCACAAAACAACTGTGCTCCTATCTGGTAACTTGCTAAATTCAACCAGTCAGCTAGGCTGGCATTTTTCCATCCAAAGACCTCTGCCACATGAAATAAGGTATTAACTGACAGCAGAAGATACTGTCCAGCAGCATAGGAGGAATGAGACAATTTGCCTCTGGGTTTTAAAGATATTTCCTGACAGCAAAGACATGGCAAGACTCCAAAACTTTGGGTTTACCACAGGCTCTGGAAAGCAGTTTCCTCTAGTAGACACATACTTTTTGTTTTCCTGTTTTCCTCATCCCAAACCTTCTCCTACTCCCAAACTGTCTTTTCTCCACACTCAAGTCCCATTTTTTGCCTACGGAAGATGTAATTCTTCATTTCTTCAGTAAGTCCTACTTTTCACCCAACATTGCTTTGTATCTCCGAAGAATCCACAAGCCATGAGGGATGGCTACATCACCAGACTACTGTGCTCTAACACAGTATCTTCCAGTTAAAAAAAAAAAAAAAATCCTTCATAAAAGCTGAGATTTCAGAAGAAAGCCATGCTTTTGTTTACAACACAGGCAACGCAGTCTGTTCTCCCAAGTCTGTTCCCCAAATCCACAGAAACTTGCAACAGCAATTACATGGCTTTCTCAGGTTGGAGTAAAGCATCCCTGTCCTGTAAGACAGCTCAGTAAGGGAGATTGCAGGAGGTACAGCACATACACAGCAGGGTAGCTCTTTTTGTGCTCAAATTTAAGTGCTCAAATGCAAATGTGATCAATCTCATTTAAATCTAGGCAGACTTCCAGATAAAATGATAAAAGTACTCACTTCGGCAACCTCTCACAGAAAAAATTTTAAGTGCATTTTGTTTTAAAATGCTAGGACTTTTTTCCCCATGTTCATTCTTGAAAACTTTTTCACTGCTTTAATTGAGGCCTAAGCCACCCACACACTTGGCATGAGAAGCTTCAGGTAGCTCTGCAAAGTTAAAATAGCAGAAGAGGCCATTTAGTGGAATGTATAATGCAAACTTAATCACTAGTTGTATCAGAGCTATTTAAAATATATATGATAGTACAGCACATTCCAGAGATCATATCTGAGGTTTTACATTATATAATTCATATATTTCTTCAGAAACACACCCATACTCTGAATGACTGAAAAAGGATTTCAGTTTATGCACTAGAAATACTAGGATTACTGGTATCATGTTAATAGTGTATTTCTTTTCACTGTCAGTGTTTGGTACCAGATACTACAGAGCAAAATAACACCACCTCTGCCAGCCTACCTATAAATTTTAATTTTGTTTCATGGTTTATCTTACACATCTCAAGGAGAACCACCTCCTGCTAAAAAACACAAAACACCAAACATCCCACAGAAATACTCCTCCCTGCCCTTCCCCCTCTCTCTCCACCGCTGCTAACCACCCCCACGCCCCCCACCATGCTAAGATATATTTCAACTTTAAATACAGGGTATCAAAATGGAACTGAGATGAGGCCTCAACTACACACCAGCTTACACTACTGCTTCCAATATTAATTGCCAGAATGATATTCCACCCAAGCAGATGAGCCACCACTCATTAAATCCCAGCCATGCACGGCTAGTAATGGTACATAGCTGAGGCTACTTTACCAGAAGGGAAATAAAATTTTAACACATACTGTGTTGAGCAGGAGTAGAAAAGTTTCATTTTCTTCCTCCATTTAACATTCCAGACTTGTTTTTATAAGCTTTGAGTACAAAAGCAGCCAAAACCTGAAACAGCCTTTCATGCTTCTATTTTCTGCTATTTTCTGTCTCTTTCTCTCTAACCCTTCTCTTTCACCTGTTCTCACATACTGGCTGCAGGGGGAAACAGTTTTTTTTTTAAATCATATTTGAAGGATAAAGAAAAAAGCAAAAAGTAAATAGGCAATCCCCTCCTGCCACTAGACCTGCAGAACATCTGGTAAGAAGCTTGACTGCTTTCAATTACATTGTGCTGTGCAAAAAAAAAAAAAACAAGCAAAAAAAAACCCCAAAAAAAACCAAACAAACAAAAAAACAACAAAACCAAAACAAAATGAAACCTGAACAAACACAAAAAAAAAAAAAAAAAAAACCAGGAGAAGAGCATAGGAAGAGCTTTCTGGGGTCCTTTGACACTTCGAAAACTCACTTCAACATGATTTTCCTACAGAGCACGGAACCACACTATCACACCATAAAGTGCTCTTCAAAGTACCAAAATGCACTCTAGGTAAAGTCTATAAAGCTCCACACCATGTAGTGAAGAACTAGAAATACAACCAGTAACACTAGTTATAATTACTATTCAAAACAGCCTGGATGCATGCTGGATACATTTCAGCTTGACAGGGAAAGTTTACATGAGTAATATTCTATTAGTTTCCCCTCACTACTGTGGTGAGTATCAAATGAAAACATCTTAGTTGGTGTATTTTCTCAGCTTTGAGAAGCAGCAGCCTTGGTATCAACTCTCATGATTCCTCTAAAAACTTTGAAAAAAATAGTTTAACACTGAACTGCAAATTGCAGCTGTGCCCTTCAATAGGACACTGAACACTGGGAGCTTTGCACTCCATTTAGGTGTCTCCCATGATCCCCCAACTCCTCCTTAAGGAGCAAATTAAAAAATAAATAAATAAGCCCACCACAATATTTTTGGGAATAATCGCTGTCATCTGCAACATCTCTCCTGTAGGTCAGGACTGAAATTAAAGTGAAACAGGAAGATACTGCTGACTGCATGATGAAGCATCTGGACACCTCCTCACAACTTCCTATACTGGGAGGAGATCCTAAATTAAAGTTTTTAGTTGATACCAACATAGAAGAACATTCTGCAATGAAATTAAGAGACCTATGTATTTAAGCAACCTGTTTCTCTTATTTACTATGACTTTGCCGAATTATTTCAAAATTGTGAACCAGGCAGTTGGGAGAAACCTGTTAAAATTTACTTTGTTTCTGCCAAAAGTCAGTGAACTGACTTTTGTCCTCTCAGAGAAGTAGCAGTAATTAGTAAAACTGCAAAGTAAATTAAGTTTCGTACCTCCTTCCATTCCTTTTCCATTCTTGCAAAAAAAGTAATCGAAAGACAACTCTAATTTTACAAATTCACACCCTGACCTTAATAAACAAACAGCTCTAAATAAACAATCTTTTCTTTGTTAAATAATCTGCTTCTAACACTACTTCTACATCTGGTTAAGAACGCAAAAGATAAGAAAGTTGCAGGGGGAAAGATGTTTTTTGTTTTTAAAAACATCTCAATGAAATAGCAAGAAGAACAAGAACAAATCTGGACTTCAAGATGTTCATAGAGTTTTCTCAAAAGATATCACCTCTCAGTTTAACTGATTTTAGCCCACGATCAAATGCACAGATCAGTTTCTTAACTTGGGAATGACTAGACGTCCTATCTAAAAGTCTTCCTTAATGACAAATGTTAAGATATGTTATTTACTAGAGACAAACTGAAAACAGCTTTACAAATTCAGTCAACAAAGCAAAACAGAAACTAAACTATGAACAGTAAGGCTGCAGTAAACAATACTTATGAAAGCTATGAAATGTTAGTACAGATTGAGACTCTACAGGAGGACTGGAATAAAAAACATAGCAGATTAAATCCAATGCTACATACAAAGTAAATTGAGTGGGGAAAAAAATGTGCTCTCTTATACATAATGCTAAGGATCAACAGTACCAATTCAAACGAAAGTCCACATCATTCTGAGTAGGATAACAAAGACATTTTAAAAATAATTAATATTAGGACCCCTAAAGAAACAGAATTGAAAATTCTGAAAGAAACAGAGTATGCTTAAAATAAAACAATGGTTACCATTACTGAGTAAGCAAGCAGCACAGAACACACAAGTTCAAATAAATAAGAAAGACAAAAGACACAGACTGTCTTTATCGCAGTTTATGACAGCATTGAGACTTTTTGTACTGTGCACTGTAGAGAGTATCTTGCTTCACCTCAAGAAAAAGCTTTCTGCAAGCTTAAAATGTAGGCATCAGTAAGGGGAAGTAGAAAAATGAGCTGGAAGTAGACAGCATAATATATCTGGTTACAAGCACAGACCTAAAAAAAAGCAGTTTAGTGAAGAGATAAAGAAGACAAGAGCAGATGAATGGCATAAAGAAAGCAACCCAAGCCAATTTTCCTTGTTAAAACTCAAGGTGAAAACCACAGTGGATCAAATGAAGGCTGCAAAAGGAAACCCATTTTGATATAATACAGACAATACTGCCAAACTGCAAACATGACTTTACGCAACTACAGAGGGTAAACACCAATGCAATCACTGTTATTGGAAATAGGCCAATAGGTGCATAAGTGCACTACACACACAGAGAAATAGTAAAAAAGTTAGAACAGGCATTTTCTCTGTGTTGATATATGCATAAAACAAACAAAACAAAAAAAAGCAGGAGGAAAAAATTAACTTGAAAATCAATCTACACCAGTGTTTGAAAATAACAGAGCATTAATCATACACTGCACTGGAAGTAAAATGCTACCACTGGTAGTTCTGTTACATCTTACCATTAGTTGTAACACACGTTACAACTCATTTTTAAGAGGATATGAAATTATTTTGGATTTTAGGTTTTATGTTTGTTTGCTTTTTATCTGAAAGTTAGCAAAGGTGAATGGCAATACAGAAGCCTAAGTCTACACAGATATTTAACCAACAGGAAGAAAGAATGGTGGAGAAAAAAGGTTAATGATAACCAAATGGAAGATGCAAAGAACAGTAACAGCAAGCTGCACGAAATTATTCTTGCTCTTTTTATAAAAGCCAAAAAACTGCATAGTTAAAAAGGACACCACTCATCCCACAAAACAACTGCAGATCTTGAGAAAGTTGTAAAAAATAGATTTAAAAAATGACAATACAAGAAAGTTCACTACTGTGGAGGAAGACTACATATCCCCAACTATGCAGAGAAGTCCAGAGAAAATTCGAAATTTGGACCATTACTCCAGAAGTCAGGCTTGCTATACCAATTCTCCTTCCTTTGAAGGCTAAGAGTTACTAGCAGTAACAACACACTGCTGCTGGAAAATGAAGTTCCTTAACACCTCTCACACCAGCTCTGTCTTAGTAGGCCAATTCAACTCACTAATCAAGTGAAAGACTATTCTTAGTCATTTTCTGGTTTGCTTGATTAGCTTTCTTCCAGGTTACTGAGCTGAAACAGATCACTGAAGAATTCACTGAATACCAGATTTAACAGGAAGAAACAGGGATACCTTCTCCTCCAACTAGAATCTACTTTTTGCATCATCAAGCTGCTAAATTACTTCAAAACTATCTTCCAATACTTCTCTCCAAGGTGATTCCAGTAACTAAAACAAAAACAGCTATTTTGCAGTAAAGAGGTTGGGCATAATCTTTTTCTATCAATTCAGCAAACACATTCCAGTTTCAGCTCTATTCTACACCTGTGCTTGGTCTTTCCTAAGTTCAATAGGTGCCTCTGAATACTTACAGACAGAAGGCAATAAAAAGCATAGGAACAGGGGCAAAAGTTATACCAGCTAACTCTGGGTGCCAGTATGTATCTGAACTTGTCTACCTGCCGTACTTCTAAGTTCCAAGGAAAAGCTGGCCCCTCATATGCCAAAGTACAAAATTCCAGTTAATGTGTTCATCTGAATCTACTGCAGTCTTAGAACATTAACATAACAAGATTATAAATGCTACTGCATATTTCTCAAGCAAGTAAGGCCACAGCTTTCCCACAATCAGAAAAGGTAGAAATTTATATTGAAAATACATTCTGTAGGAACTTCATTCTGTATTTTCTATTGAAAAATGAAAATAACAGTAACGGACAGTCAAGAACTTGCCAACCACTCATTTTATTTTGCTACAAATCTACACTTTCAGCAAAGGAATATGGATGAGTTACTCATTAACTACAGATACAGCGTAGGACAGATTTCCAACAACTGCCAAAACCAGGCTCAACTGTTTTCATCACACAGTGACTTAATAACCCTTATATCTTCTGTTAATAAGAGTATTACCTCTCAGGAAGCTCTACTTTGCCAAAAATAAAATGAAGTAATAATTTTAAAAATAAATAAATAATAAAATCGATCAGAAATTGGTAACACATTTGATTTTCTAAAGGGCATAACAAAATTAAATCACGAACAAGAAATGAGCAGCTCCTATTTTATACACTTGCTATAAAAATTCATCATGTTGGCCAAGAAATTAGGCTATATTTTACCTTAGGGATCATATAACCAAGAGAATCATTCTAACACAGACCTTACTTCTGTTGTCACTTAGGAGGAGAAACTGGACCAATGAAAGACTTGAAGGAATAACCTTACCAGATGCCACACTTGATATCTTAAGTGTTCCTGTTCTCTTCATCTGGAAGTCTGTGTCAAAATCCAATGCTATTCATTCTTACTCCCACCTGAACGATCACCTCTCAAAGCACTCAAAAGGGCAGCTGTAGTGAGGACATTTAGTTCAGTGTCCAATTCAACTATCTACTTCTAAATTATTATCTGCAATTCTTTCTGTGAACAACTGATAATCATGCCATCTTTTACTAAGCTCCTTAAACAATATTTTGTCTTCTCTTTTTAATATAGTGCTCACCATGCACGGGAACAATATTTGTACATTCAGCTCCTAGTTATCATATAGGAAGAACATCAGCATTCAGCACTACTAAGTATAAGGGGTTAAGATTTGCTGAAATGCATCAGTACCAGCAAGTTTGAAAAATGCAATGCCACTACCAGAAATTATGTTAACATACTGCCAGAGACTTCCAATGGGACTTCAAGACCAGTTCAATTATTTATGGAACTGCTTCAATGCAAATAGTCTTCAAATACAAGGCTATGTGGTTTTTAAATCTCGTATCACATTAGGGTTAAATCTGGCATAAGGGGAAATCTGTGAGGCAGCTGCTAAGTTTCAATTAATTATGCATACTAGGTCCTATTTTCTAGTAGGAGCAAATATCAAGCAAATAAAGGAACAGATTTTTCCAAAATACTTACTGAGTAAAGTTTAAGCAGAAAGGTAATTTTTTTTTTATTTTTTAAAAAACAATGCAACACTGTAACTAGTTCTTAAATAAGGGAAGAATAAAGTGTCATCCATCTGAACTAAACAGCCCAAGCAAAATACCCTGCAATTCCTGTGTTCTCCTCAATGTCGAAATGGGTGGATAAATTTAAAGCCTGCTCTCTCAGGAGTTGCTTTATAGGCAATTTTCTCCCAGTATCAAGGTCTGCAATTTCCATTTGGCTGCCAGTTTGCGATTAAATTCATCACCTTTATTATAAAAATGTGCTGCACTCCACGGCCTGCTGCACAAGAATCGTAAGGAAGACATTTTTCACTGCTAACAGCAGCATCAGTCCAAGGCAGCCATCACATCCATTCAGACATTAGCGTCTCCAGTGTAATGCAAGGACCTATCGCTCACCTGAAAAAGCCCTAACAGCAGGTATACCTCAGAGGAACTTCTTCACAGGTGGTACCTTTAGTTCAACTTTTTCAGTAAAAGCCACCATTACACCTCCTGTGTTAAGTGATTCTAAAAGTCAGCGGTTTAAAAACAAGTATGTTGACATTAAACGTGCCTACTTGCATTAATCAAAACATTTCTAAGAATGTCCTTATACTGCCTACACCGTCACATACACCTTGCACTCCTTACTAAAACACATTTTTGAGCAAGCGCTCTACATGAATTTTTTGTATATACTTTTTTTTTCATAGTAAATGTCCCTTTCTTTCCCCCACACTTTGTTCACAAATTTCTACTGATTTTTCCCACCTCCATATGATGTATTTTTTCTTAAAAGTTTTTGGACAATCCTGAAAAATACTCAGAAAAAAAAATACTTAACACTCACTATGCTATGTGTTTTAAGGTCCTCCTCTGATAACTAAAAGGAAAGGCCCTATCTTCACTTTGCTTCCTTTTTATAAGTACTACCTGAGCTAAGCAGGAGGCAATACAAAATTTGTACCTTAAAAACAAAAATATACTACTGGAAGGACAGAGCAGCAAAGCAACAGCTACCAATAGGAGTAAGAGCTAAGTAAAAGCTATATGCTAAATCTTTATGAAGCAAGGGAGTTAAATTCGTATTGGTTTGGGCTTCATTGAATAAAAAATCTTAAATTACAGTAACAAAATAAAAGATAATATGCAATAAGCAATTAAAAATATTAACCTTTAGTATTCAACAAAAAAAGAAGCACAAGAATGTCATTTTAGCATGTGAAACAGCTGTATTGGTCACACTGAAAGGTAATCAAATTGTATTAGAGGTAACCAATCTATATGCACAGCATGACAATTTCACACGTTAGGTTATTTAAGTTTTACTCTGCTATCTTAACTAATGGTGTACTTCAAAAAGGTGCACTTTTCACCATGTGCACTAGTTTTCAAAAATATTTTGTTATCAGATAAGCAAACAGTATCTTTTACAAAGCTGATGTACCTCAATAGTCAATCTATCTTCTTAAGTCACTTCACTTTATGTGGCCACATTACGTGAAGATAACATTCAAAAGAATGTTGTTCTGGTCAATTCTTACATGCCTCTGGAAAACGCAACAAAAATACATTAAACCGCAAATCTCTGATACCCAGATGTCAGAAGTTTAAAAATTAAGTAAATTTTAGGCACATACAAACAATTACTAAATATTGCACAACTGAGATATTTTGCACTGTACAGGATGGGTCCCATGAAATGAAATGAAAGTGCCATCTAGACTTCAGGGACCAATAAAAAGTAGATATTGCATGGCATTAGCAGCACTGTAGATTGGAGAAATCACCTTGGAAGCCATTTGGTGAACATGAGCTCTAAAATTCAAAATTAAACAACCAAAGGCTCTTTAGGCCCATTTGTCTACAAAATTACTTAAATTGCAACAAAAACTGTCAAACATTTGTTCACATTGCAGAATAATACCAGAAACCCTCTTTTGGCAATAAAAAATGGCATCTTGTCACACTGTAACTAATTGGTTTCCACTGCAATGCAGCATAGAAAGCAGATTTCAACTCTACTGAAAACAATAGCTTGGTATTTGCAAGCTGAAGTTCCGATTATTTCACAGCCCAGTGCATTCAACAGTTGGCACAACAAGTTCCGGGACCATTAGATGAAATTATCAACTAGATAAGATAATGCAGCATCAGTGTTTACCTCTTGCCATTACAGCAAAAGTTGAGATTGGAGCTTTTCTAACTGCAGCTATGATGAAAGAAGGATTACTGTTTTGTCATAATCTGGAGAATTAACTGAAACGTGTTTTATTGTAAAAGAAAGTGCTCTGCAAGACACCAACAGATATCAGACAAGAGGCAACAACTAGCACACACCAAAAAAAACTATGTGCAAGTTTTCATTATTTGCACATATCCACCATGTTCCATAAGTAAAATTCTATGTTGCCTTTTAAGAAATGCAAATATGAATTTTGCTTCCTGTCAAAAATAAAAATCTATTTACATTACTTATTAAAACCAGATAGTTTTATTTTTAACAAACACACTTAAAAGTAAAGATTTATAACACTGGAGTTTCTAATGTACATGTTCTCCATTCACAAAGAGAACATTTTAGTTCATCGAAGTACAGTCCATTCTCCCCTCGACCCCTCTGGCTTTACACTACAGCAACCTGATGTATTACTTTTAATTCCGTTAGAAAAGGTAAGTAATTCTAAAGATAAAAGATCTTGCCCATAGAGACAACATTTATAACTCGCTCAGCACTTCCTACTACTAAGGGAGAGGTAATAACAAGCACCACTACCACAAAAGGGAGGGGGGAAGGGAGAGAGCACATGAGATAGATAGAGTGTACTCATGTCTAGATACACACATGGTAGAAACAGACAGAGAATATTAAAACAAAACTAATATTTATTTTAACAGTCTGGTAGCCAAGATCTCTGCTACTTGCATAATTAAAATGTTGAAGATAATGTAAGTTTTCATGGAGTAGCTACAGAATCATCAATTTTCTCTACAGCTGACAGACAAACTCACCAAAGAACAGCCTCTTTTAGGAACAAACTTAACAAGTTGAAAAAGTGCAAGCCCTCATGGAAACTAAACATCCAATATTTAAACTGAATGCTAGGTTTAATTCACGTAACTTTTTAGCAGAATTTTAGGCTTCTAACACAGCACAGATTTCAGTTACACTAGTTCCATCCATCTCTTCAATCCACCAGAAAAGATCTTACAAATCAAGCGTTTATATTCAGGATTGATTTAAAGAACAGACTTACTACATTAGCAGGATCTGTACCTTGACTACTATGTACTAAACATAAGTTCTTTTGTAAGTTCTTTTTTTCCCAAGCTCATTTATCACTAACACTGAACAACAGGTTCTATCAGGTCATAAAGCTGTCTATTGTGGGGAAAAAGTTTCGGGGTGGGGGGGTGGGGAACAACCTGAAACATTTCTTGAAATATTTACAGTAAAGGTACTTGAGCATCTGGAACAGGCTTTAATATCCTTGTTCACAAATGACAACAGTGTGGTTATTTTTATGGAATTTAAATTGAAAGGTTCAGATGCCCTAAAGACAGTCTACTACCGAAATTATTCTATAATAATAGCATACCAATTTGAATTTAGTAGGTTACATCTCTTATACGTACTTTTGGCAATTAACATCATAATATTTTGGAACTCCAGTGTTGCAAACTGGACTCTATAGATTAATATAATTAGATTCTCTACATCTCATCTGGGGAAAATATCATCATGCTCACTAGCTCAGTAAACATATAACATCAGGAAGTCCTAAAAAAAGAATAAATGCAGATAGATGAAACAAGTTTCAGTACACATAATGGTGAACACTATTTTATTTTGTGATCTCCTTGAAGTTTCTTGTTTCAAATTTTTACTTCAGCCCATGGCCAAGGACAATTACTATAATGGAAGTACCCTTAAATCAGTGGTCTTCAACCTTTTTCACTTACATAACAACAAAAAGTTCCCAAAAAAGGTGAAGGCTCAGGGGAGCATATTTATATCTCCCTATAACAGACTTCCTTTTTCGTTGTTATCTGCAGCAACTCTTCATAAGCAGTGAGTCTGCAAACAGTAGATTGAAAAAACACCATTCTGGTAACTCATACTGCTTTTCACTTAGCTCCATTAACTTTGCTAACAAAAAAGATGCTGTCTACTTCAGAGTGAAAGTGGTCTCAAAGGTCTCATGTCAAAGGCTATTTTGTTTTCATACAATTTCCAAATACAACCCCTTCAGTTTAGGGAAAAAAAATCTCTTTGATGTTACTTTTTGTGCCAGTGACTGCACAGTTTCGCTGATGGTGCTGCAAAATGAAATATGCCTGCTTTGTAATTCTTTACTATGTCAGAACAGGTATGGGCAAGGAATGGCTAGAGTGGCTCAGTGTGACAAGCACGAGAAAAAAACAGCATAGATTGCATTGGAAAAAGACACTACGTGCAGAGGATATCTTGATTAGATTGTCCAAACATTAACTTCAATATAAATATCTCCATCTCTCTTACATGTAAAGTACAATCTCATAACATTTGAAGGCTAAGTAAATTGTTGTATTATTTTTGTAAATTAGTAACACTTTCTGAGCAAAAAGACACCTCAGAGCTCAAGGAAATATATTCTGATTTTTCTGTTCCTTTCATAATTATCTGTTTAATTTAGCAGTTTCAAAACCAACATATAATACAATTTTTGCAGTTACTTTGCAGTAATGTGTTTTTAAAATGTACTGTGTCCTTTCTATTAATTTTTTCATTATACCAATATTGATAGTTGCATACTACTGCACCCATATTTGTGGCATTAAGTTTCATTAATTAGCTCAACAGCTCGAAGATTATCCAGATTTCATTCCTAGCAGTATTTACTCCTTCACTTTCCATGGAGGGGAAAAAAAGTCCCAGCTTTACACGGCAGGGGAGGGTGTGGGAAAAGATAGAAGTTTACAGCGGCTTAAGTTGTGTTTCAACTATATTACATCCTATGAGAAACTACTCACCCATGACTAGACTAAGAAAAAGCTCCTCAAATGTTAGTGCTTTATTAGTATCCCGTCTTTTACCTGAAATTTAAGACTAAGAGCACACAATAAAAGTTTGAAGGAGACATCACAACATACTTCTGATTATTCACTAATACATTTTAGTTACTAACAACTGCTCAAAACCTTCAGCAGCCCAGATGCTCAATCCAGAAAAACGTACTAGAAACGTAGTTTAATCTGTGCAGCAATTTATACTATAAAATACCATTACACTATACCAGATATGACTGCTATACAACACACTGAAATGTTTGTCTTTGATACAGATTCAGTACTAAATTTTGCTCAGAGCCCCGAAAGCCTGTACCTATTGGTTTAGTAACTTAAAGTCAGTCAGAAGTCAGAAAAAAATCCATATGAAGAGCCCCAAAAAAGTAAAAGACTTGAATATTATTGCTTTAAACTGTTCTCTATGTATCAAGTGTTCAACAATTTGATATAACAAAAAGCAGTCAAAAACAATTCTATTACAAACCATACTAAATGGGATTAGAAAGACCTGTGCACATGACAAAAACCACTTAGTTATGCTATTAGGCTGATAGAAGAAAATCCCCCCCTGAAAATCCCAACTATTTTCTTTATCCTGGAGGGGAAAAAATTAAAAATTAAAACTGAAACTAACCAGTAATTGAAGTAACAAAGTAACTGAAAGCTGTGAGATCTAAGAAAGGCTGAAACAGAACTTGAAGGAAAATTAAGTGCAGAATAAACTAAATCTGCCTCAAAGTTAATTTATCCAAATTTTTGATGCCAAATAAGGCTGCTGAGCCTGCAAAGATGAAGGGAAGTTCACAAGTCCGTCTTCAAAACATAACTCCCATTTATCAATACTAAAGACTGACGTAAATCTTCTTCAATGAATAAAAAACCAGTTGTCCATCTGTCATTTTAAGCTGTTGAATTTAGTAACCTTTTTGGACTGCAGAAGGGACGCAGTTCCTTTTCTATGCAGCCGAGCGAAAGCGTGCAGTCCCTCCTCACTTAATTACTCAGCGTACACCTAAATACCGACTGCCATCCCTCAGCACCCCAGCGCTGGCTGGAGCAGCCATCTACTGCAGCATCCATTTCTCCCCAATTCATCATCGTCAGCTTTCTTGCTGACACTCTTCAGAGCTGCCTCGCTGATGAATTGCTCTGTTATTCATCCTATGTTAATCCGAGGCTGACGCAAGAATACCTTGCTGAAGACATTTAACAGTATTAAAACTCAGCACTACCAAGTGCCCCCAGTGTGCATTAAACCTCCCATTTGGAACCAACAGGATTCCTCATGAATAGTTATGAATAAAATACAGTTACTAAATCAATAGGCACTAAGTTTATGTACCCCATCACCTATAGACAAAGCTTCCACACAGTCCCTTGCTTCCCTGGAAGCTACAGCCAAATTATGAGAAGCTGGAAATACTTTGATCCATACAGAACTTAACCTCAATTAACCCTATAATTAGGATGATATAGAGACGTTTTCCCCCTCCTCCCCCTCAAAATGTCAGTATGTATCTTAAATGCCACAGGTCTCTAAAAAAGTTTTTGAAGTTTGTAACCTTAATAAACTGTTCTCAAGAAAGCCAGTTGCTCTTTTTTTTCCCTTCTAAGATGGATTTGATCTTTACGTAATGTTTTCTCTGTGGTTTTTTTTTTTCCCATAAAGAATTATCCTAGCCTTGTCACAAAAAATAAAATTTATCCAGAGAATGAACACAAAACCACTGCAAGAAATTTCAAAATATGACTCAAATCTCTCTAAACATGTTATTAAAACAGCCAAATATAATTCCCTTCTAAACACAATTACAGTCACTGATTTTATACCTGGGATACTAAAGTATCATTCTCCCTGTGAAGATGTTTTAATACACATATAATCAATCTTCCTGACAGAATCTTGGTTAGAACTCATTTTTGATCCCTACTACATCATCTGTGCTCAGATTTTGTTCAAGTCTATTTGAGCACAAAGTTGACATAACTACATGAAAAGTGGGAACAAAAGAATGTGCATAAGGAGTCTTGCTTCAGGTTGATTCAGAAGCAGTATCAGATTTCCATAAAAACCTCCAGTGATTTAAAGCAGCAGTAATTCCCTCGTAAACTGACTGTATATGAGCCTCTCTGACTATGCTTATCTTTATAGATGATAAGATACTTAAGCAATTAAAGAACTATCAACAACTTGTCTCTACCAATGTCTAACACACACCACTTTCTCACTGCACAGCCAATCTTCACAGCAAAAACATCACACTTTAAACAAGACAGCTGGGCCTATTACAGCATTTTAACCTTCAACTTCAGCACACAAACCAACTGTTACGAGAACACGCCTGACAACAGATTGTACATGTAGTATTTAGGCAAAGTTATTTTGTAAGTTTGGGCGGGGGTTGACGACTGTGACAACTTTCTGAGAAATTGTCCATGTTGCTTTATGCTGGAGGGGTGCAGCTCATGCTCCTGCAAATTGAGACAAACTGAAACTAACTAAAAGCAGTTAGGATCAGCAACATCGTTCAAAAGCAAACAGCATCGGGTCAGAGTGTTTTCTTCTTGTGTTCTCCTCCTCCTCCCGGTTCCTGCAAAGAAACCTGAGATATTCACAGCAAAGAGAAGTGGATTTGGCTTGCCCTGCCTCTAAAATTTGAAAATTATGCATCAACTTTTAATATAATTATTTGCAGGTTATTAGATTAGGCTGCATCCAGAAGAATATTAACTGATTTGCTACTGCTTTGAAGTCTGATAAATAAATGGAAGCATTATGCAACACGAGCTGAATGTTTCAGTTTAGCTGCCATTTAAACATATGAACCAGAACATTAAGTTTGTATTAATACTTGTGCTAGCAGATCTGTTGCTTACTTTTTAAACAGGCACCTGCCATCTCCTACACATTAATGAAAAAAATATATCATAACTAGGAAGGGATATTTTGACCAACTAATGGTTATAGAGATTTCTAAATCAGTTCTTTAATTGGAATTAGAAAAAAAAGACCAAGACGGTTCATTATTTCAACAGCTAAAGGGTTTAAAGAATTCAGCAAAGTCTGACTTCCATCTAGTGTCAGCTAGTCTGCAAATAAGCACATCTTTAAAATTCTGAATGGACCAGATGCACAATCAGTTGACATCAATTAGGAGCTTCAGACTTTTAAGTAAATGTTTAAGCAAATGCACTTCCCTCCCCAAGGCGCTGCTCTACATCTTCAGTATCGAGCCACCTCCGCCACCGTGCGAACACAACTACTCTGAGATCACATATGGGGAGTGAGATCACAGCTCTGATCCATCTGAAAAGAAAGCCAGCAGCACACAAAAACAAACTCAAAAAACCCCTGAGCAGTACAGAATATCAGCTGACCTTTTAAGCCAGAAACTGATCCACCAGATAAGGGTATAAAATACTGTATTATCTTCCCCTGCCTCTGCCCTGACATCAGCAGCCATTCTGATGCATTACTCCCTAGATTACGTGGAAGTAACTTCCCATCAAAGTAACAAGATTTTAATTGTTTATCATGCGGGATGCTTTTACTTTTCAAATCAAGTCTTAAAGAAACGTCAACATTTATAAGGTTATACACCACTGAAGTGTTAACTGCTCCAACTATTAATGCCCTCAGACTTCAGTGAGTTATCACGCAAATTGCTTCATGGTTTATCCCTTCTAAAAAAGGGTACCCTGGGGACCTTCCCGCATGGGCACTTCCTGCAGCACTGCAGTTATACTACAAAGTATCAAAACCTTGCTCTGGTACCACCTGTGCTGGAAACACAGAAAATCCCTCAAATTTCAGAAGGGAGTAAAGCAGAAGTATTCAAGTGCAGCTGCAAAACAGTCAAAAATATTTTTAAAAGCAATTTTAAAAATTGACTTCCAGGGTGCTACTCAACTATGCACCACCAAAAACATTAAAACACATCAATATCTACCTACTGCCATTTCCCTTCAAGAGAATGATTTTTTGCACTGAGCTGAAAAACAAAATTTATGATTTGACACGAAGTATAAAAAAAAAATCAATTCTCAAATGAAAAGTAACTGAAAATGTATTTTCAATTTCTACTCACTATTTCAAACCACGAGAATAAAATAAATAAAAAACCCCATTAGCATGACCACACTCATTCCAACCACTAACACCTGCTAAAAAACTGCAGCAATCACAAAAGCTGCAACTTTGAGTGCCGAACTCAGACAACAGAGGTTTAAGTAACACAACTCCACTTTAACTTGTGCTGTCTTGTTCTCAGACATGCAGCTAGCCTGCAAAAGATACTTTCTGATGGAAGCAAGAATAACACAGTGGAGGGGCACCTTTGCTAATGAAGCCAGATATTATTCCTCTTTAGTGTTGTCACAGCTGTTTTGTTCATTCATGCATAAATTGTCTCAAAAAATCTGAGCTCTGCTATTAAAAAGCTAACTCCACTTCCATTAAACGTTTCCAAGAAAAACAACCAAAAGGAACACAAACCTTGACATTACTTTAACTGCATTGTACAGGGTTATACAGGACATTTTCTGAAGTCAAAAGTAAAAATGTAATGTTGCCTAACTTTCAGCAACCCCACTCTTTGTCTTAGCAAAACAAAGGTATGTAATTCAGACTATAAACATTACACCTATTATCTGTTTCAGGATTCAAACTGTAGTTTCAATGTTCCTCACAAGCAGAGATCCTCCTGTTAGCAAGCCACAGATGCAACTTGTGTGGTACTTCTACTGACCTAACCAACTGCACAGTGAGATTAAAAACACTGCCAGTTTTACTGTTCCTACTAGTTTTCTTAGCACTGGGTTATTAAATTTCAGCAAAATGTCAAAATCAACAGAAGATTTTCATAGTTCACATTCTGACTAAAACCAATACAGAAAAATTCACACGGCCCAAATGAGAAGTTGTGAGTTATGTTTCAATAAAGACAAGGGTCAGTGAGTGAGGGCATTTCATTAGTTCACAGCTTTCCTGGCAAGGCATTTCCCCCACCTCCCCCCCTCTCCCACCCCCCAACATTCCATATAAGCAGTCAAATATAAACCATCAGTTTCCATGGCAGACTCCTGCTGCACTTCAATCAGCCTGAGCTGTCAGGACAGTCTGATAATTAACGTTAACACAGGTCTATCCTGTCAGCCACAGAAATATACCATATCAGCATCTAATAATACATCTAATTAATAGGATACCTACATCAGCATGCATTCTCAAAAATGGAGAACACTCTATGGTTACAGACAGTAATTAAAACCAATTCAAATGTACTTGCTTTTCTAACAAAGCCTACACAACTCAAATCATTGTAAGCATCCCATTCCTGACTAGGCATTGTAGAGTGTACTCAGAGGAAAAAAAGTTTTAGTCTAAGAATGACTGAAACAGACAACCTAGTCAAAAACATTACTAACCCACAAAAGTGACCATCCATTTCATGTCTAGCCTTCTCTTCACACCCACAGCACTCACCGAACACCACCAACTTCTTTCCATCGTTGATGCATGTAAACTTCATTTTCATAATCAGGACATTCTATGTGCTCTCTTAAAATCTATAGTTTTTCTCAGTTGGTGGTGGCTGGTTTAGGGGGATTTTTTTCCCCTTTTACTACAATATCAACCAACACACCTCCAGTTCTTCCCCTTGTGTGTTACGAAAGCACCGCGTGCCACTCCCTAATCTAATCGGCACTTGGTCAGTTGTTTCTAACCATGGCAAGAGATTTTTATATGACATCAGTTATTTTAGAAATGACTGCATTCAATTTCAGAGGAGGAAAATGCAACTCAATTCCAACCTTAATGAACAAGTAGCACTAAATAAAAACAATAAATTCAAATAGGCCTCTCCCAGTTTAACATGTCAGCAGCTCCTACACAGAACTAAGTCTACTGTGGTTAGTCTTATTTAAAAAAAAAAAAAAAATCTGAAGACAGATATTTTAACAATCGATTATTGGTAAGCAACAGGGAATAAACCACTTTCAATGCATGAGCTTAAAATAACTGTTTTACTAACTTAAAACTCATATCAGTTTGAAAAATACCGTTTTTTTAGTTACATGCCAGGTGACTGCAATCCTATAAATGCTGCAGATACAGCTCCAAAAATAACGTATTTTAAAAAGAACTGAACTGTTGCTGTTTTAATTATTTTTCCACAAACCAAAAAAAAATGCGCCACACTTTTTCTTAAGTGCAATGGAGCTTTGGTTTGATGTTATAGGAGGCTGTGCCAAGGTATTAAACCCGCTCCCTCCCCCCGCCAAAAAATAACCAAACACCCACACCTCAAAATAGCTCTTACAAGGTTTTTGAATACAAGTTCTAGAAGCATTACAACCTTGTTATTACAACACATTCATAAATCAGAAAAACACCTCAGACCACTAAGTTTTAGAGATTATTAAAGAACCAAATTCAAAAGAGTACTAATGATAAACAGCACACAAACAACACTCAATGCTCTTGTGGCATGCTGTTTTGACAATTTTAACATTATAACACCAAGTTTAAAAATTAGTCTGAGACTCTCTGGGCAAACACCTTTCATAAGACCTTTATCCCAAAGAATATTAATTCCTGAATATTGCATTAAGAAGCACATGTTTAATGAAATAATGGGGGTTTATTGCAAGATCTGATCCAACTGAAAAAACTGACATGCTAATGTGGCCAGTGCCCCTCCATCAAATCTGACAAGCCAGCAAAACCCTAGCTAAGCACAGGCTATATTTACATAATCACAAACAATAAGGTCATGTACAAAAGTAACTAGATAACTTCTCGGGGAGAACTCATTTACAACACCAGAACACAGTTCTTTAGCCTTACTTCACACAGATGTTTTGGTTAATACAACCAGACTGACACAAAAACTGCACTCTTGGGCACTGGGCCCTCCAAGTTCACACGCACTTTTCTCAGTGAGCAAACTAAACAGAGAGCACAATATTCAAGAAAAAACGATCCTCATATTGTCTACTTAGATGTTCTTACAATAGCTTTACTATACCTGGTAGACAAAAAGAGGCAGCCTATTTGACACAAAATTAGATTTACCTCCAATAGCTAGATGTATGGTTTAATTTATATTTAAAGATAGACACGCTTTTAAGTCAGCTTCAACACAGTTTTGAAGGGAAGATATAAGTTTTTGAGGTATAGGTTACCGAGGCAAAATGAATTCTTGATAAAGTCCGCTTCAATCTCTTTTTGAAAACAGTTCAGACCACAGATCTGATCTGTGCTCATTCCAATCAGGTGCAAGCGTCTAAGTACTTATAGGTTCAAGAAAACAAAATGTAAATTTAAAAATCAGACTACTCAGATCTCAGTTAATAGTTCAGGCACATTTGTTCTTAGTCTGCTGAAAGAACACAACTGAAGTACCTCATTAATTTCAATCTGTCAACATGCTACTGAGGAGTTTGAAATGTCCAATTTAGATTTTAAAAATAGTGCAAGAAAATTAGCACAACTCTATTCACTGTCCACAAAGGGGAGTATTAAAATATACAAGTTGTCAGAAAAAAACAATCTAGGTTAAGATCATAAAAGTTAGCATCTCAGAAGCTTAATCAAAAAAAAAAAAAATATCGAAAAAAAATCAGGTCACATTTGATGGTGCAAACAATTACAGGAAATACAGCCTATTCCACATTCAGGAAGAGCCCTCTCTTCCCACAGGTTTGCACCAGTCTGATAAAAACAATTCAGCTTCCTAGTTATTATGATGTGCTCTTTAAACATCCTTGTTAATCCACAGAAGCCTTATTTACACATAAGAAGTTAAAAGCACACATATGGAAAAATAACTGTAACCTAAACAAAACTGTGACTTTCACATTTTATGAAAGTAGTTTTTATTTTTAAAAAAAAGGTTTCCTCAATACACTTCTTACATTTAAGCTAATGTTCAAAACCAAAATGTTACAATACAGAGGCCATCTACTAAGTTAAGCACTAAAATTTTTGAAGATCAAAAAGTAGGATAGAGTTCAGAAAGGAAAACATGTTTTGGATAATACACACAGCACAGAAATGCCCCCCCCCAAAAAGCAGACGTACATTCTCTAACCTAACCAGATTAGATGTACTGCCTCACCTAAACCCACAGGTCCCTTCCTATCTCTTGTTGCATACAGTTACAAGAAGTAATCACAGAGGAAGCCCATTTGAGTTCTGTTTTTAAATACTGGCATGTAACAATAAATAAATAATAATTAAAAAAACCACCCTAGCATTCCAGTAGGGAAAGCAATCCCACCTTTTATTTGTTTGAATTCTTAGGGTTGTGACTTTATTTCTTCATTTTGATCAGCACACAAAATAAAAGACAATGGCTGATCATAATATTATTCTTCTCAAGCATAAACAAAGCCTTCAGGAAAATGGTTGTATAGTAACTAAAAAAAAAACCCACCTACCTAAAGCACAAAACAACAAACTAGAAGAAGCAAATCAAATTACAGGGTGGAAGGGGCAAAGAGGGAATGTAAACCCTGTAACTTTATTTTTAGATTATATATACCTATATATACACACACTTGCCCCAAATACTTGGTATTCTCAAGGGTGCCAGGAAACAACTGATGAAACTATGAAATAATACACTTTTAAGTAAGCACATTAAATCCTGCAGATTTTTCTAGCAATCTTGTAGTTTGCTACTACTAAACCCTTCTGCTGGAGGATGTCAGTGGAGCATAGAGCTCAAGAAATTTAAAACAGCCCCCACTGATAACCAGATAGGTGTTTTACAGCAAAACAGTTGTTCCAACTTCTCAGCTGTTCACTGCTACCACCTATTCCACCTATGTTATACTGCCTGGAAGCATACAATACATGGAGGTCCATGCAAATACAGATACCTGCAGAAATCCACAAGTATTTTGTCATTCTTTGGCGTCTTCTACCAGATTTGATAATTTTACTGCCCGAGTCAATACTGGTGCTCGCAGACTCACGCCTCAGAAAAAAAAATAACTGGCGCCCCTTAGTGTTCAAATTTTGAAGTCTTGAAGCAATTTACTAGATTTGCATGAAACGTTTTTTTCAACATTCCAAAAAGTTTTCTGCCTCCACAATACTTCCACCCAATTGCCAACGTAAACAGGAAAAGCAGAAAAGCTTAAAGGGATAGCAGGCTTCTTCCAGAGACCATTTAGGAACACACATAGTATTTTATTTGCTCTTCTTTTGAAGAACAGTGTGAAGAATAGTTCCAACACAGTCCTTAAACTTTTTCAGCAAGAGTCTCAAGAGCCCTCGTTTTGGAACTCCAATACTTTGCAAACAGACTTCCAGAGTTTTCAGTAGTTCAAAACATATGACAAGATGTAAGTATTTCAGGCATTCCTTTTTCAGTGTCCTTTTCGCATCGGGAAATGTTTTTCTTCCTTTTGTTCTCTGAAAATTAAAAAAACAGCTTCAGGCCTCCTCTGGCCAAATACATTAATTTGAAGAGATTCAGGAATTTAAAAATCCATTATCAAGTCTCTGGAAGGCTCATTTGTGCTATAAAGGAGTCTTCTCGGTCAAGTTTCTTCTTGATGTTTATTGTAAATCTACCTATTCTGAAGAGGTTGTTGTTCACTGTGGTGACCAAGAACATAAGTTTTAAATACTTTTGCTCTTCACGTCCACATTTGCTCCAATATAAATTCAAACTCCTCCAAGTGTCTTGAAAATAAAAATAGACGGTCCCACTATAATGCTTCCCACAATCCGTATTTCAGTATTCTTCACCGTTTGTTTGGGTTTTTTTAAACTCCTCTATCATTTATTTCAGAAGGTAGCATTTTCTCGACATGCTATTTTTGTGTCGTACTACAGTCGCTATCTCATTTTTACAGTCTTGGCAGAGGGCGGGGAGTTGTTCTACCAAATATAACCAGTTCTTTCATCTTCCGAGGTCAACAACTTCCCAAACTTCTTTTAGTGAGGAGGAATACATCCGCAAACAAGAACCCCAACTCAAAATCTCGAAAATCAGTACTTCATACTAAGAATCCCAACAAGTTGAAACTGTATAAATAATTTATGGTCATATCATATTCTACAAAGCTATCAGATACGATTAAACAAACAGGTCTAACTCTTCAGAAAGCATAAGTTTGAAGTGGTAGGAAAGGAAATGCCTTTGACAAGAAAAACAAACCTGTGAACCCGACTATAAGGCGAATTTAAAATACTACGAACAAGCGTTTCACCTAATTTTTAATACACAGTGGGTCTGTCACCGTAGTGGGAAAACGTATGGGACACAGTAAGTTCCCAACTCGTACTTTTCTTTTTAATTTCTAAAACGTGACTATTTATTTGTGAAAGCTTAACTTTAAACAAAGTTATTAAGGGAAAAATTGGGGGGTTGGGGGGGGGGGCTCGCCCCGCGCCAGGAGCGGGGGCGGGGCCGGGGGGGACGTTTGGCAGGAGCAGATCAGGCAATTTCGTAATCCTTTTTGTTTCTCCCCCTTCACTAAAGTCACACGTAGGAGTCTTTCAAGTTAAGTTTCTTTAAAAGGTAAGGATAGCTGAGAGAAGAATCTGCTCGCTTCCCTTGCGATATAGGAAAATCGTAATTAGTTTGTGGCCAGTTCGGGGTGGGGTAGATCTGGAGCTGAAGAAAGAGCTCAGCCCCCCTCCGCCTTAGTCATTCAAGTCCAAGCAGCTTCCAGAACAGCCAAATCTCGAAACC
>VWZT01011601.1:0-46087 GCA_013397055.1 Pachycephala philippinensis
AGGCTTTTTAGCATCCATATTGGACCAGTTTACAAGCTAATCTGAGGCTTCCAACTGGAACATCAGTAAGTGCAACTGTTGGTCTGTTTTGGGATGTCAAAATTAAAAGGTTGGGCAAGACTTACAACTTCAGGCTTAACATAGTTTCCCTTGAAATAAACATGATTTTGTGTGTCTGTGTAACATACTCACTTTGAGAAAACACACTTAAGAGTTTCCTCAGCTTGAGAATTGCTGGTGGGGATAAACTGTAATAGGACTAATGAAGAAACTCTCTGTAAGACTGGGATATGTTTGGGTATCACTTTTTTGCAGCACAATCCAGCTTCACACATCTCAGAGAGAGGAAGGAAGAGAAGAGGTATTCCTCCATCCTATCAACTCTTCACGATTTTGACAAAAGGAACTGCAACTGCTGAATGATATGCTTCTCTTGTGGTCGATGAGTTGACAAGAGTGAAACTAACTATAAGGAGGTAAACTGAAAGCTGATCAGAGATTAATCTCCTATGTGACTTTTTTTTTCTTGGACCTTGGTTGTTCCTTTTAGACATCTGCTTTTGTAATCTTTTTACTTAATCCTAGATAGCTGCAGGTTTTAGATTTCACAACTGGGCAAGTTTTGCTATGACTCTTGTTATCCTAAATCCCTATGTTGGAAGTTTAATGGCTTTCATTTTTGTGCATCTCTGTTTGTAAGAGGAAATCAAAAGCAATAGTTCATCTTCTTGGTTGCAGGTATTGTAAAATGCACACACACTAGCCCAGTGCTGGGGATGGCAGTACAGCCTTCTATTAGCATTCACAGGCTGCAGCTTCTTCCAATCTGCTCCTGTATGCACCACAACCAAAACATTTTGCTAACAATACCTGTGCTGAGCTCTTAAATTTCTTAGAATGGTTCAGAACAGACATCTGTAGTGACAGGAACCTCGTTACAAATCAGAATACATGCAAGGCCTCTTGGTCATCTGAGCTATGCATGCAGAGGTTTAAGACTATGGAATTCAAACACTGGGGATTTCTTATTTATTTATTTTGAAGCTGTGTATGAGTGCAGCAGCAACACATCCTCAAAAGCCATTACTTATTCCAAGCTAGTAGTTTAAGTTGTTTAGTAGTGGCTCTGCTTATGAACTTTTTAACAGAATGCCTTACTCTATTTTAAGATGTATGTCAGAGACAGGTGGAATGAATCACATTCAATGGATACCTCTAACTCCTGACTTTGGAAACAATCAGTGTAAGCTCCACAGCTTGATTTTGGACAGCTGAAGGCAGAGACAATGAATCCATCAAATATGTATCTAAATTTTTCTGCTCGTTCAGACTGCATTTGCTTCATGGACAAGCAGGGTGAGCATGGGTCTGCTTGCAAGACTGTTTGAGCACATCCCTAGTTCATCCTGACCTTCTCATGGCTAAGCACAATGAGTATGTCTCATCAGACACGTATTGCTGCAGGCAGCACATTCTTGCAAACTGACCCAGAATACTCTCAGGTTTAGAAATCTGTTTTGTTTTATTGAATGCTGGATATGGATTCAATAATTTGATTTAATAAGGATTTTTATGTCATTTTTTCCACTCATGGACATTCATTGACTTTTAATCTATGATTGGTCACTAGAAGAGAAAAATTCAAGCTGGTGAGCTTTTTGCTTCATCAAAGACTATGGAGTTCTTCAATACCCTATAAAGTGCCAGTCAGACCAAATGTCGCAAACAGAAAAACTATGGCTAGCACAGCAGAGCCATCGACTTCACTAAGTAAATGCCACCAACCCTGAATCTCTATTATTATTAGATCCTGCATCTGGATCTTTGGTGTAAGTGAACATGATGCAAGAGTGTGTAAATGCTCCTTTAGTTACTGTAATAAAGACACAGAAAAGGTGTCCTGGATCTCCTTACCTCAGTTTGCTGCCAGTGCAGAGAAACATGAGGGAGCCCCAAAGGTAAATACAGGCAATAAAACTCGCTAAGGTGAATGAAAGAATATCAATTTAGTGTAGTGGAACAGCAAATGCCAGGAGACCAATCAGTTAAAATACAATGCACAATTACCTGCAGACCTGCATGTGGAAAGGGCTGTCTTCCCTGCACTTCTTTTGGATACTAATTCAGCTGTGCACATGTGGAAGAGCAGTACTGAATCAGGACCAAATACATTTAAATCACAAATGAAAATACTGGCTACAAGCAAAAGCATGCCATAGGCTTAGGGACAGTGGTTATTCTGTGATTGAGTAGCTATATGTTTCATTGATCAGTTGGGGCATGAAAAACAACAGAAAATTATTTCTACATGCTTCCACTTCAAAGTCACTGACAGATCTTACTTTTAAATGTTGGCAAAGACTAGAATGTTAATTTTAGTGTGTATAAATAATTTATTGAATAATAATATATGAAAATGAATTTGATATGCTTCTCTATATGAATGACAGTCTATTATTGAAATTTATTAATCAGCACATTCCACTCAAATTTTTTGAGGAAGAGGAGGGAAGGAGGAGGAGAGGCAGTTTAGAAAAATGCAGTACAGTGGGCTGACTAAATCTGAATACTTGGTCTCTGAAAATGCAGCTATCAGTGTAATTCAAATCATACTGATGAGATACAGAACAGTTATATACAGTCATAATAACAACTTATATACTGTCAATATTAATAGCAATGCCTGTTTGAGAACAGTTTTAAAATAGGTACGTACAATTTTATTAAGTATAAAAAGACACCGTGCAGAGCACAATACAATATATTTCATCTTCAGTTCTGGTAGTCCTCAAACTCCACTGTCTTAATTGATATTGTCACCAATGACCGCTGAATACAATTACCTCTCTGTATAAAATGAGGCTTCTCTAGATGAATTCATGGTGCTTGGTTTTAAAAATACAGTAATTTCCTTTCAATGGCTACTTACACTGATGAAACACTGTCAAGACTGTTGGCTAGCCTGCATTTGGTTTCTAACATGTGCTATGATACTGCCAATTTCCCGTTTTGCTTTGTCTTTCTCTGTTTGAGAATAGATCCTCCAATATATTAATTGTTTCTGACTTTGTTCCAAGTTCAGAACAGAACACTGTTTCTGTCCATTTCTACATTCCATTCTTCCCATTACTGAACTTTCACTGACATCAGCAGGAGTTTTCAACATGCAATGACTGTATGGTTTTCCCCTAAGCTCCTTTTCTCCCCCAGTCTTTTCTAATGAAGCACAGAAGGCATGTAAAAATGTTCAACTTTTTTAGGATTTGGGGGTCCATTTTCTTATTTTCTTGTCAGCGAATGACATTTACAGCCTTCCAGCTTTGACTATCTTCTTTGGAAAAGCAGACATGTAAACTTAAGAACTTACATATTTTGCTTGCACATTCCGATTTGGCTTAATTAAAAAAAAAAGTCAGAACTCTTAATTTCAAATTGATTTAAACGATAATGTGTGAGTCTTAAAAGAAACAACTTACACTTCCTCCTCTCTAAAATATATTAACATTAGACTGGAAAATAAATTAAACAATACAGAAATGCAGAGATTATGCTATCACAGTAATATCTGCCAAACAAAGCTCGGTCTTTTGCTAACATTAGCTTACTACATTTGCAATACATGCTAAGCAAAGACCCTACTTCTCTAACAGGTACATTCAGACAATATATATTTTATGGAATAAATATATAATATATCCAGTTACAGATTTCTGAATAGTAACTATAATAGATACAAGCAATACCTACGTTTAAAAATACAGTTCTAGGCTTCCCTAACTTTACTACTAATAAAATTAAAGTTGACCTAAAACTTTCTCACTCTGTTGATGCATAATAAAATATATGGAAACACCAAGAGTAAAAAGCCAATTGCTTCTACAAATGGAATACTTTATAAATATAGTAAATTGCTATTTCCAGAGGGAAATCTGAAAATTATAAACAGGAAGTTAGGTTAAAACAGCTCTACAATATATAGTACAAAGTGGTTATGAAGCATCATGTACGAGTTTGATGTCTGTGGCAAAATTTTGAACTGATGGTTTTCATTTTTGGAGATAACTGTAGAGAAAGATTCTGCTCTCAAAAGCAGCCAATCTTAACCTCCTTAAATGAAACTTTCAGTGACTAGAGAAAGCCAACTAGAAACTTGTCAGAGTAAGGAGTGCAAGATTAGATCAAACAGAATTATTTGGAAGCCCTGGACTTCGCTGTTTCATAGGGTTTACCAATCATGCTGTTCTCACTAGGAACAGAGTCACAGAAGTAAAAGGTATCTGTGACTGCTGTGTGCTGAAAAGACTTATCATGATGGTACCCTCCCTACGGCTCACTTAACATTAGTCTGGTACTGTACATTCTCCAGATGAATTCTGTTTCATGTTCCTGTAGTTGTTTGCTTTTGCTGGAATACTAGAGTACAGCTCTGGTTGTTTGATTAGTGAACTCTTGATTGAGGCTTCTTCTTTCTTGAGAACAACCTAGAATTAAAGAAACACATTCCTCAGAGCAAGCACAAAGAACTGAGGAATTAAGCTGCTGGCTGTCTCTGCCTGCCTTTCTTCTCTTTCAGTTTAAAATCAGCAAAAATTCCTTACTTGCTAATGAAATTATTTAGGAACTGAAAAAAATTAAAAACTTTATGTGTATGTCTGTCTCCTGCAATGGCCTTGTTTCACACAGAAACCCCAAACTTACTTCATGAAATATTACTGTTTATACCTCTTGTCTGAGTTCAGGCCCTGAGGTGGGATTCAAAACTTCTCAGAGCCCTTGTTTGCATCAACAAATCTGGAATTCTGGTGGTTACAGGACAGGGTGTTTACAAGGTGGGTGTTTTCCCCTGAATACCAACAGAGGTCAGTGTCAACACAAATAAGGTTGAAACCATCACTGGGCACTTCAGATTTTGACTATTTGGAGACTTTCTGAGTCACTTGTTGACTCTTTAGTACATGCATACTGTTCTGGGAACAAACAGCTATGAGATGAGGGTTGGGATGTAAGTCATTGGGACATGCTTCCTACGCGATTTTATTTAGGCAAACGGAGTGTATCTATAAATGTATTCATAGCACAAACTCTCACTGATTTCAGAAAAACTGCATATACAGAGAAATCTTTGAACCTTGCATGCCACTGGGAGACTTGCAAGCCTCTTGGAACCTATTGTAATGTTGAATGTCAGTCATGAGTGAATGAAATACTTCCTACCAAACTGTATCTAAAAGCAAGCACTCAGAAATGTTCTGCAGAGTAACCAGAATGAAGTTTGGGTTCCCCATAGCAAGGAAGACTTTTCTTCACCTACCACCAGCAAATCTTGATGTTTTGTTGCAGAGTGGCAATGGATTAGTTGAAAATGCTTTAAATCTGGTGGCATATTCCTACTCATCATAAATGCTTTGGTTGTTAATATAAAAAAACGTTCCCAGGACTTCTTTCACTTGCAGATAAGCCAGAACTGCACAGTTGCTATTGGTCTCAGGGTTATTAGTTGGAAACTGGCTCCAGAATTTGCTAGTGCCTTTAACCTGTTTCCAAAATGCATTTTTACTGGGCAAAAAACGTGGAAATGTACCAAAGAAGGAGCTCTGCTCATCCTGACTGCAGTAAGTACTTGCTGGGGCCCCAAGGGTACCTCCAGGCCCCTGACTTTCCCCCCTTGGGGCTCCCTCCATCCCGTCCACAGCCCAGGACCTCACATCAGCCCCCAGGGCCATCATCTGCCCCAGCAATGCCCCAGCAGGGCCAGTCTCCAGCTCCCCATAGCCCTGCCCTGCTCAGCCATGGATTCCCACTAAACTGGGCACACCTATGGGCTCATGTCCCAGCCCGTCTCTATCCACAGGCAGGTGCCCAGGCATGGGGCTGCCCTGCCCTGCTGTGGGATGGGCTCTGGCATCAGATGCTGCCCTGACAGACCCCTGGAAGCAGCTGGCCCAGGTGGGGTGCTGTCAGTGGACTTTAGGGAAGGACAATGAATCCTCTCACCTACGACATATGGTTTTGCTGTGTAGTTTGCTGCTGTTGCTGCTGCTGGATGAGCAATTGCTGCTGTTGCCGGCGCCGGGCTGTTCTCAGTTTTTCGAAGCGAGCCTCCATCTCCTCCAGCACCTTGGGAGTGTAGCGCACCACCAGCTTCACGCTGTCCTTGGCTGCCTTCAGCAACTCCACCGCCTTCTCGTGGTGTTCTCCTTCCACACTCTGGGAGCAGGGAGAACAGATTTAATAGTGAAAATGGTGCTTTGATCTAGGGCTGTCTTTTTCATGTGAAAAGCCTGTCAGAGTTTTAGGTAGTTTCCACACCTTACATTTTTTAAAGGACCATTAAAAAGAAAACGTTAAGTAAGACTTATGCACTGCTGGGCATGTATTGATTTTCAATCTGATTTCTATGCCAACGTTACTTGAAACACTAAATTTCCAAAACAGGGAGGTGACTTGGCTGTTAAAGAGAGTATTCAATTTCTACCATTAACTGGACTGACTGGAGTGCTTTTTAGGGATGTGCATGGTTACACACCTTAAAAAAAAGGGAAAAATTTTCTAATGGTGCATGATTGTCCACATGTGCTGCAGGACATATTCCAAAAAACAGAAGTATTTCTGCCGAGAAAAAACCCAACAGCCTGAATATCTGCAACCTTCACATGGATTTTAGATCATCTAAAAATGTCTTTTTCTTCCCACTTGAAATAAATCAAAGTTTTACTGTGTCATGTGTTTTAAAACTCTTATGTATACCATGCTATTTAAAATGAAACTATACCCATAGGCTTCCAAAGACAAGTAGCAGCATTCAAAATATTAAATTCAATTCATGCAAAAAGAGTAACTTAGCATTGTTATAGCAACCGCCAGAAGAAAATTCTTTCTATACCCATGTCTCCTACTTCACTGAGTAGCATTGTGCAGAAACAGTGAGTAAGAACTACTTCTGATGTGGCACATTAAGACGTAGAAGTAGTGATTTAGAAGTTTCAAAAACCAGGCACTCTATACAGATAGCATAAACAATTCAAGGTTATTGCTTTGCTAGTTATCTTCCCCTCTCCTGTTAAATATCCTTCAACATATTAACACAATTATTTTATGTCTGAGTTAACTGACTAGATTTAAATTTAAATTTAAATTTAAATTTCTACAGAAATTTTAAGATGCTTTGAAAACATTAATGAAACTCAGAGAAATAATGAATGTCAGGTACCGAAATGATTACCAGAAACAGAAAAAACCTTCTCTTTCATAGAACGCTCTTTGTGACTGGCTTTGATACTGGCTTTTGGAAATATAAGTCTCACCTTAAGAGAAAGTGTACAAAATTTGGCATTTTTTTATATTTCCTTTTTTGTTTGCAAATCATGGTCAGTCACTGTCCATGGCATGGACATTCTGTGGTGGTTTGAAGAGACTGAGTTGATGGACAAGGTTTTAGACCAATCGCTTCTCACGATTTTGCACATAAAAGGCACTGGTGTGGGCAAGTCAGTCCTCTTCTGGTTTCCGGTCCCTCACCCAGAGAGGTGGCGGGGCCAGAGCCCGCCAGGCCGGGCCGGGCCGGGCCGGGCCGAGCCCCCTGCCCTCTCCCCATCTCTCTTCGGGGATGAGGCACGGCACTCCCGGGGTGCTGCAAGCCCGTGAGCAGCTGAGAAACAACTATAGCTGTTGCAGAGCCGAGACCATCTGGGGCTGACGGGCTCCCCTTCCCCACTCCACGTGGCGTGGCGCGGCACAGACCCAGCGGGAGCCGGGACAGTTTTCTACCACCAATGCAGCCGACACCGAACAGCTCGCAGCATAAAGGAGAAGAGACTTTTCTTTCCACCGCAAAGCCCGAAAAGAAATCAGCCCTTCAACATGGAGGCTGCAAGGTCAGAGAGGAAGAGAAAGCGAGTCACGTGTTGACGGAGCCAAGATGGAGACCGAAAAAGAGGGCAGCAGCGTGTCTTTCGCGTGCAGCTTNAATACCCCATGCTTGGCTCATGATAGCAGTTGTGGGAAGACTGCAAAATTCATGAGAGAAATATATTTCGCTGCAGCAGATTTCCGGGTGGGTCTGTTTGCTAGTGTCAGTTTGGAAAACCACACTTCAGCAGAAAGAACCTCTTTTTCTTCAAATATGGAAAAGACTTAAGAACTGCAATCTTGACCTAAAATCGCGTGTATTATCCTTTGTGCGAGTTGGGAGATAAAGGGGGGGGGAGGTGCTGGAAGGAAAGGAGGTGCTAGAGGGAAAGGGGGAGTTTGCTTTAATTTTTATCACTATCATTCTTTTATTACCTTTAATTCTGTTAGTAATAAACTTCTTTATATTCTTTAAAGTTTTGAGCCTGCTTTGCCCTTCTTCTAATTCTTATCTCACAAAAAGTAAAAGATGAAAACTAAACCACCACACATTCATACGAAATGACAGGGTATTCAGTGGTGTCATGATTGGTTCTGCTGTGCAACAGTATGAACTTAGAACAGGCTATGAACAAACATTGTAAGCTCCCAAGCTACATGAAGTAGAAACATTTGTTTGCTTTCAAAGAGCTGGATGGTTCTTATTGATGGTAATAAGAGATTTTGTGATTGTTCTGTAGGGGAATAAGAAGACGGTGTGTTTTAATACTTCAATCAACAACCTAGAAAACTGCATTTAATTCATGATTGTCTATTTTCTCTCCTGTTTGCCTCCAGCCTTGTTCTTCCAGTTTAGACAGTATTTTCTAATTAGAAATGAAGGGTTTGACTTTGCTGCTATTCAGGTCAATGGTAAAGTCCCGTTGACTTGTATAGTAATGATACGGAACTAAGCCTAATGCTCTGAGCCATAATCAAAGAAGGGAAAATAACAAAGGCAAACAGCGCTGCTGAACACAAATCCTGCTCTCTGAACACACCTCACTCAGATCTTGACAACGACAGTTTTCAGCTGTTATTAATATGATTGTTATACTTGCTCTTAATGTCTATTGCTGCTTCCACCCCAATTTTCAAGGTATTACAAAATCTTTACCCACTTAACAGCAACTGCACAAGTGAAATAGCAGAGCCTCTTGGAGTGCGGAAAAGGAAAGGGCAAAGGAATTTGTTTTGCTCTTGGAATTCTTCTGCCTCTGCAAACCTCTGAGGTTTTGCTGGCAAAGGACTCCTGCTGGTATTTGTCATTGCTGTACAAGGTACTTTGCTGACTGAATTATACCGGTGGGGGACATTGCAAGGATCTGACACTCATGTTACTTCAGAACTACCCACCAAATGGGTAAAATTGTTTTGGAAAGTATATCTTTACTTAATATATAATTTTTTATTACATACATATACTTATTCCTTTTTTTCTATTATTGCAATGGCAGATTGCATCAAAGAGAAGAATGCAAACCACTGTACAGACAAGAACAGCTGAAAGAACTGCAGATACAGTGTGGGCAAATACCAACCATTACTCTATCCTGGTTCACACACTTGCTACAAATCTAAAAGAAAAAATTTCACTTTCCTGAAGACAAAAAAGAAAATCTGACTGTTAGCCCACAAGTTGAGAAACTGAGAAGAGTATTTCTATTAGGTATCTCTAAACAAATACTTGGTTGACAAATTAGTCATTATAAATCTATTTTGCATCCTTTCTGTATCTGACTCACACAAGGTATCCTGACAAATGCGGAATCTTTGCCAGTTATCAACAGGCACCAGCAAGTGTTTTTGTCGAGCCATCTGCAGGGCTTACTGCTTTCAATTTCCTTTACTTTTAGGGGGTGTGGGACAAAAGTACGTAACAAAATCCTCAGCAGAATGAGAAAACACTGCTTTTTTAACATCCAGTGCAACAGCTCAAGGAACAGTCTTTCCAGTCATGCTGGGATAACAAATCTGGATTCTGAACACACAGCTCTAATTTTATGTTGCTAATTATGAAGTTGGATAACCACCGATGGTTGAGCACAAACAAGTTACAGATATTTAATTTTCATTTCACGTCCCACCACTGAGCTGTCTGGTCTATTGTATGTACTGTAAATTATTTGCTTTTCTCCAGCTAAATTAAGAGAATCAGAGTGAATTAGTCCCAGTAAACAATGCTAAAGTTAGGGGTTTTTTTGTCCCATCTCAAGCTGTCTGCAAACAAATAATCACTTCTATAATTTTTGCCTTTTTACAAATTATATTGTATGGGACTAATTCAGCCCAAGACTGGTTTATGAACAGTTGCTCATTACTGTGAGGGTGGTGAGGCCCTGGAACAGGTTGCCAGAGAATTTGTGGATGTCCCATCCCCGGAACTGTTCAAAGTCAGGTTGGATGGGGTTCTGAGCAACCTGCTCTAGTGGAAGATGTTCCTAACCATGGTGGGGGGGGTTGAAACAAGATCATCTTTAAGGTCCCTTTCAACCCAAACAGTGCCGTGATTCTGTGACTATTTCAAGTATGCAACTTGAATTCAAATTTTAAATTTTGTTGTTTAGACTCTGAATACAAAAACATTTCTCTTGCATCTCTAAATCAACTTTCTCATGTGTCCACATGCAATTGGGAATTTTGTATTGTGTTTTTTTGCTGCACTACCTAAACATATATTCTAGAGCACATGCATCAAATTTTTGAAAGGAGAATCATAAAACAGTGGTGACAAGAGGATCAAATTCAATACATCTTGACATTTGAAGGTTCACCACTTTCCTCTCTGGTGTTTGCCTAGACACTGTTGACAGTAAAAGGATTTTTCAAGAACCATCCATCAATTAGTGAATTAAAACTAATTCTGTCTGCCTTTTTAATCACCTGTTGAAAGAAACAACAACCACAAAACTCTTTGCTCCACTTTTGATCAGTGAAGTTCAAGTAACCAACTTCCTTAAATATTCAGTTTATTTCTTTTTCTTTGAGACTAAATAATCTTTTCAGTGGGTTTTTCTTTTCTTTCTCTTTGTGTATTGGTGCAAGCAAGTTTCCAGAACTAGTATTTCTCTTTTGAGAACATGATAGTTGATACAACAAGTGGAAAAAGTCTGTCTGAAGTGTTACACAAATCCTTTGTTACAAGAGAAAGGGAATAGCTAGTTTTGACAGAAAAAGATGAAAACATAAAAACATTTTTATTGTTTATGGGCTTGCAACGAACAAGAAATTTAAGTTGTAAAGTCTTAGATTCCTGACTGGACTCAGAAACTGCTACTATGTGCCTTTGATGCATTTAAATACAAGGTCAGATGGAGGTTTGCATGGAAAAGGACTACATGTTCATAAAGGGAAGTGTAGGGTTACACGAATGAGTATCCTTACCTTTTCAGTGCTTTACATTCCTTTATAAAAGAGAACACAAAGCAAAATGAAAGGCAGAATTTGACCCATATCATGGAGTCAGGGCCTTGTATGTCCTCTATTCCAACAACCCTTTTTTTAACCTCCATATTGACATCCACAGTGAAATTACTGCAAAATACTCCACCTTGACTTACATGAAAAACAACCGTATAAAAAATGTACCTTTTTACCAAGCATACCTGCTCCCTGTGTGTGAACATTTGTACAGCTCATTTCTCTGACAAAGATATCACAGCTGGGTGAATATCACTAAAAGAAATCTAGAACATACTTTCCACTGCAAATCAGCACCAAATGTGCTTACCAAATTTCTTTCAATTTTATGTGTTCAAATGCTCTGAAGGTCACAAGACTACACAAGTGCCACTGTGGCATCACTGTGCTTGGAAAGGGCTGTGTGCCTCGAAGGCTATGAAACGAAAGAACGACAGTCTGTTATTAAGCTTTCACTACAAGAGGAATTTACAGAATTATCAATTAAGGACACAGGTTCCTCGTAAATTAGGTGGTGTGGATTTGAAATGAAGCTCTTAAAGCACTCTCCATTACAACAGAAATTGTAATGGCACAAAGTTGTTGTTGGAGCTCTGCCTCACTGCACCACAAACACACACTGAAGGTCTCTCACAGAGCCCACTCTTTTTGTTTCGTGTAGCTGCATTTTAAATCATGGTATTAGAACAGCTGTGAAAAATGAAAATCCAGATGAAAATGAAAGCTCTATCAAACTTCCACATACCACTCCGTTAACTGAAAGCAGCTGGTCCCCACGTTTGAGCCCACCATGCCTTTCTGCCACTCCTCCAGGAATGATGCGAGAAATATAAATAGGTGAATTTTGTTCCTTTCCTCCCATGACATTAAAGCCCAGGCCTTCCTCAGTCTTTGGCAGCTCCACCACTCGCGGGTGTGAATGGCCTTCACTTGCAGCAAATGCAGCAACTGTTGCCTGGAAGAAAAAAATGATTGATTTAGCTATTTAGGGGCAACAGTGATAGACACTTTGCTGTTCATTTGCAGGAAGAATTCCTTCCTGTGAAAACATTTCAGTATCTTATCTGAAAATATTTTAAAAACATCAGGTTCAATGCCAATGTTTTTGATATAAAGGAATAAACAGAGGAACAGAGAGTTTAGGAGACTTGTCAAAGATAACACAGAAAGTTACCAGCAGAGCCAGAAGTAGGCACCAGGAAGCTTTACTCTGTGGTGGTGCACCCTTATGATCATTAGTGAATTTCTTCTTTGCCTTTTCACAGGGAGAAAATTTATTCCTGTGGGATAAGATAATGGGATCTCTAATGTGTTCCTAGTTTAAATAAAGTGGATGAACTGAATTGTTAACTCTCTGCTTTGCTTTCAGAGTTATGGAATTATTTATTTTAAATCCTCAAATTATATTCTTAAATTTAAAAGTTTAATTTATAAACTTTATGAAATCTTGCAAACTAAGTAACTTCTGGAACAGGAATAGGAGGTTTTATTATATAACTCTGTTAAAACTTTTATTGAAAAATTAAATCTAAAGACAACAACAGATATATAAATCAATTAGAAAAAATCTAGATTGTTAATCTTATTCCAAAAAAGGGGGGGAAAAAAGGTAACATACTGTAAAGCTTGCATCCAGGAAAATATTACATTTATACTTGTTTTTTCACTACAAGTATTTTCTTACTTATCCGTCTTAATAAAGCATTAAATAAACCTTAAGAAAATATATTATAGTTTTTAACGTGTTTGTAGTTCCAACTGCTTGAACAATTTTGCATTACACTAATATTTTTGAGCATCCTATAATGCTTATGCTCAATAGAAGCTAGTGGATGATGTGACATAATGGATCATTCTCAATCACATGTTTTTGCACATGCAGAACTTGTCATCATGCATACATATTATGTCAGACATGAATGCACTAGGAGAATGAAATGCAGACAGCCCAGAAATAACCAGGAAATATTGCGATATTGAAACATTACTCTGTAACCTGCTGTTCTATATGAGTAAGAAATGAGAATGGGAAACACTAATTGGACTTCTCCCCATTTACTAAATAACATAACAATAATTTCTATGTTTATGTGCACTGTAAACAAATCAGGATTTCATATACACATTTCTCTATATAGGACCAAAGACCTTACAAATTTGCATTGACCATTAGCTTTTAATCAGAAGGTTAAAATTTGAAGTATGGCCTACAGAAAAGAAAGTCCTATTTAATATGGAAAATATACGCAATTTAGAGTATATTAGGTTATTTGCTGCTATTATAGAGTTTGCTTCTCTAAAATACTCTTAAATAATTTTGTAACACATTCCCAACCTTCCTCTTCTGATACAGCTTTAAATTAAAGTCTCTGAACATAAATACTTAACGGTAAGAGATCTTAGTTCCACAGGACTTCAGGGAGTTTATGTTCACAGGAATGGGACCATAAAGAAATATCTCTAAAAAAAGATCTATGGCTTGTGCAAGTTATTTTGCATAGAATCTGCTACACCACATAAAAGACAGTGTTTTGTACAAAATGATAACGGGAAAAAGAAAGCCATGGTGGACCTCCTTGTTGGGAGGCATCTATCTTTGCGCATGTTATGAAAATACAGAGCGTATTTCTTACTGGCACATAGAATGGATTCTTTCATGGTTGTGTGAATTCCCTTATCATTTCAGTAGCAGCAGTAACGTAGCTGTCATTGTCTTAGGATATAAGAAAGGCAGGCCCACATGGACAAAGAGAGAATACGTTTTAATAAAACAGGCAATGTATCAGAAAAACACCCAGGCTTACATTTGGCTGTGGAGTCAATAAAATGTTGATCAGGCCATTTCTGCCACTGTTCATCCTTACCACTTGCTCAGTATCTACAGTTCCCATTACTTAAAAGGGGAATTTTGACTGTTTAGTTTCTACCTCTCAAATAGCTGTGTCCTCTCTGGATGAGATGTATGGGAAAACAGTCCATTAAAATATTGGTTGTTGCAGGTTGCTACAGAAGAACCAGTAGATTTGCTTTTGCAAAGCAACTTTTCAAAAAGCATCATATTCCATAAAATCATTCTCTTTTCTTAAGCTACAGAAGCAGCATAAAGGTTGAAATTTTCCATTATGATTGTTACCTGGGAAGTAGCACTGGTTCTAGACTCTGGGCTGCCACTGATGTCTAAATTTTCTTACAGTGTACACACGAATACCTGAAACACACACGCGCACAGTCAATTACTAGATCACTTTGGGAACACATATTTCAACAGCTGCACGTTTCCTACCTTTGCAGTGGCCCTGGCTCGGAATTCGGGGCAGCCATTAACAGTTATGGTTTCATGCATGTATTGATACACCTAAAATGTTCATGAAAATAAAATGAAATTAATTATAGAAGCAAAACAAGGACTTTATATTAACCCAGAAAGGAGAGTCCCTTTCCCTCACAGAACTAACTTTCGTTAATGCTGTATTCATGCAATCACACAGTCAAGTGTCTGCTAAACTTGAGCATGCTTAGGTTAAGAGAGCATCAGTCTGTGTTTCTCACAATACTTTCCAAACTTAACTTTACATTTTCCAACACAACTCCCTTCCATTCTCTAGCAAGTAGTTTCCTAAAACCAGAACAGTTAAGTTCTATGTTATCAAAAATTCGTGTCTCCAGGCAACTGACTTGAATGCAAATGATCTGAACTGACCTGAGTGGTGTCTCAGCCTCCAACAATGGCTTCTTTGGTCTCTGAACTTTCTTGAACTAAAAGACTTAGGAAACTGATGTTAAAAAAATATGTAAGTTGTTTGGCATACAGAAGAAGAATGCTGCTCAGCTGAAGAATGGAAGAGAAAATTGTACTGGAGAAAGGTCACAGTACTACCTTCTATCAACCATAATCAGCAGTAATGAAAAGGAGTTGACAGTCTGGTAGGTCAGGTCAGACATGGTCATTGGCTAAGATTATCCTTTAGAAAGGAATTGTACATACACATAAATTACATAAAATTAACATTGTCAATATATACAACTTTCTGTCATTTTTTTCTGGTATACACTTTTGGCCCACTTTCCCTGGTCCTTAACTCTCCCTTTTAAACATCTCCAGTAAAGAGAAAGGAAAAGGCTTTGTCTTACACTGCCTTTGTTCTCTAGATTTGTCACACTCTTAGAGGGAAAATAACAACCAAAGCCTTGATGCTAGCCAGTTATTTTGAAAGCAAACTTAAAAAATAAAAATATTTATATGTAACATACAGAAACTTTTTTGAAAGACAAAGGTGAATGCAAACAAACCAAACCTTTCATTTAACTTCCTTATAAAACCACCAAACTTAAAACCAAGAAAGTTCCTATATGATTTACTGAGGGCATTTTCTTGACCTAATTCATCAGAAATTTTGTCATTTTATGTGCTTTATGTCTCAGGCTGCGCTCCTCAGAGAGAACCTTTGTTGGTAAAGTATGTTAGTTTTTTCAGCAATCTACTTAGGTTCCTTGAGGACAGCAAATTCAAATGTACTTTCAAAAATATATATACCTTTCACTCAGTTGCTGATGCTTTAGCAGGAGTGCCAAAACTTTCCTCTTTGGTAATGTAAATGTTACTTTGGCAGAGAAATACTTAAGTGACCTACAATGGCTTGTCCCATTGACAGACAAAAGTTCCCCATCCCACTGTCCATGCAGTACCATAACAATGAATCTTTCCCCACTGAGCATGTTAGTATAAAACTTAACATGCTAACAAACATATGTTGCAAACATCTAAATAGAATTAAGATTTGTGGCTCATTTCTGACTTCAGTGGGCAGACATAGAGTTAATCGAGCACTCTTAAGTAGCAAAATGTTTGGGGATGACTGATCCTCGAACCTTTTTTCTTGGGGTATCATACATAAGGAAAAGGCAAAAAAAGAAAGGAGATAAAAAATGTGATCCATTTCAGAGATCTAAAATATGACAAACACTTCCACAATACACCAAAAGATTCTATGTCTTGACTATTGTCAGCACACACGTCATTCTAGAACTGAATTAATAAAAACCTGGGCCAGTGAAGAAAAACTGAGACAAGGGGAGCATGCTGAAAATCTTCCTGCTTTCTGCATTCGAAATGAAATCTTGCTTCCATTGGTGACATGGACATCGACCACAGCAGAAACCAGGATTTTGCCCTTATTTTTAAACATTTGGGAAAATGAAGGTCTTTTGTAGTCTCTAAAGGATCTCTGGTTTCTTATGTTTTAGTACTGGATGATACCATCATAAAAATGGGTTGAGCCTACATACTCAGCGTTATACTGCACAGATCAGTTCAGTGTTTATTGTATTATGTTGTAGGACAAATTATTACATAAGAAGAACTACTACATTATATAAGAAGAATACTGTGTAATTGCAGCAATGAATCATTACATACTTGTTCCTTTAAAACCCATAGTGTACTGAACCACTGATAATGCTGTATTTTCTTCAGGTTTCCCTCCACCTTAAAGCATGACAGCAGATTCTACCTATTGCTTTTGCTTGCACAGCTTTAAATGCTGTGGCTTGCTAAAATGTCTAAAAGCATATATTTGAATGCTGAACTATTATTACATTAAATTGCTTTGAAAAGAGGTCACAGTATTTCATACAGAGGAGCAGTTACTAAAAAGTTCTTTAAAATATTCATGACTAAGGTCGATTATCACAAAGGTGAGCTGATAATGATACATTCATGTCATTGTTTGCTAGGTTTGAAGTCGTATAACTTCCTGTTGACTGCATCCTACCAGTATCTAGCTGGTAGACCTTTTAATACCCAGTATCCTGGTAACTAACTTGTATACTGGTGAAAGAATAGACTCATGAGTGTGTGATTAAATTAGTAAGCTAAAAAATAATCCAGTGGCTCAAAAACTTGTGGAAAAATATGATCAATAGTGTCATATAATCCTTGGGTTAGTCTGTAAATTCTCCACGCTAACAGATTTAAAATGTTGTTCTGCAAAGAGTTATCAGTGATCGTGGTATCTATAGCACAGTTCTTACAGAAAGAGTCCTGCATGTCAGATCTCACTCTCTATAAGCAACAGATGCAGTCTTAAATATTTGCTTGAGGCATTTGTAAATCTAATTATCCTATTTGACTATTACATAATGCTTAATGTAATTTCAGTTTAAGAATGATAAAACATATACACCCACACAACTCTCTTATTACTAAGTCAGTTCAACAAGCAAACACAGATTAATTGTACCCGTTCCACCAAGCCCCTTAAACTCTTCGTAGGGTTCAGATCTAATCAGGGCTCATTTTTGCAATGCACTGAAGTCCATAAACAAACATTGTTTGTTTTCCTGTAGCCACACTAAGCCCTTTCTCTATGCTGCTCTCAGCACCACCTTAGCCATGATTTTAGCACAACAAATCCGTTCTGCTCCCTCTTCTATGTACAGAGAACGCATAAACTGAAAACCTCTGTTCTCAGACTGAGTAAGGTGGCATTTAAACCCTCCTGGTCTGGAATACAGCTTCTTGTTCAATCCACTGTACGTGAAAAGTAATTGAAATGGATTTATGAAATATTTTCTTTCAATTCCTACTATTATCTGATTGTATTTTTAACATATAGCAATTCTCCTGAATTTAACGATGTCATCCTTAAGATGCCTGGATAAGATCTACCGTAGATTTTTTTACTTAAAAAAAATATCAGTCAGTATAGAAAAACACAAAGGCACAGATTTTAATTTCAAGCATTTGAAAATCCCCCCTTTAGGATGTTTACTGAAGAAGTCTTTTAAAACAGTGACCTCTGTTGACTATGACAGATGAATCATTTTGAAAGACATCATTGTACAGTATGATTGAGCTGAAGAATGAAAATTAACATCTCACAGAATCACAGACTGGTTGAGGATAGAAGTGACTCCGGAGGTCATGTCATCCAACTGCCTTGCTCAAGCAGGGCCACCTAGAGCCAGTTGCCCAGTACAGTACCTAGATGGTTACTAAATGTTACTAACTTGAAAAAGAGCATATGTATTTTTGTATGCACAGCTATTTCTTTTTTGAGTGTCTGTAAGACGACATGGGTGTTTAATAATATTATTTACTGACAGATATACACAGTCTGATGGTCTAGTGCCTAGGGAAAAGAGCTTTTGCAATTCGTTAATAATAGAGATTAAATTACAGGTGAAACGTCAATGTTTCAAGACACAAAGCTACAGCTAAAAGGTAAATGGTGATGTTTCAGATCATTTCTCCCCCCCAGCAATTTCTACCAAAACTGTGAGAGTCTGCGTGCTGAATGTTCATTGGGTAAAGGCGTGCTGCAGACAGGGGTTTGTTCACACAGATCTCATTTGTGCTGTGGAGCAAGACGTACTTGGCTTTGTTTTCTCCTTCCTGTGGAGAACAGAACACAACACTCCCACTAAGCCAATACTCCTGAAAGCACGAATATAGATCTCACACTTTTTCCAGCTTCTGCAGGTAGTCTCCTCAGACATAACCTATTCTCCTACACTACTCAAAGATTACAAAAAGAGGGAGGGGGGTAAATTACAACTAGAAAATTTGAACTTGGAAGTGAATCCTCCTTGTACTGTGGCAGCTCTTGCAGGCACAGAGAAATGCACTTTTTATTACCTCTCCCAGCAGGAGCTGCAGTGAGTCAGATGCAGCAGGTATTATTGTTATGATGATGGTTCTCATCCCCACGCATTCAGCTGGGAGGCAATGCAGCTGGTTTAGGATTATTGGAGCGCAGGAAGGGGAACAGCCTTACAGGTACTTTAGGAGCTAGTTTCTTACCAAAAATTGCTCCATACGGACTCATAATAAAGCAGCAAGTTATTTAGGGCTGGGCTATTTAAGTCAACACATAGCTGTAGAAGGTCCAGGAAAAACAGTGCACTTAGCAGCCTGTTTTGTAAAGGTGTCTAGAAGCAGTATTCTGTTTAACCTGAATGATGCAGCATCTTTTCTGATGAATTCTCAAAGATAGAATTTAATTAAACAATTCTATTCCATTAACTTCTGTAAGAGGTATTTAATGATTCATCCCCTGATGAAATATGTAATTCTAAGTCCAACTGTACCTACAATAATGATGCTCAACTTAAGGACATGCTGATCTGAACACCAGAAGGGAAGAGGTCTGAGGCAAAAGTAATTTTACAGCGATGAATTAGTGCTCAAAAACCCCCATAAACACAATCCAAGACAGAGAACATTGCAACTCAGACCTGTGACATAGCAAGCCCAAATAAAGTTTCCTGAAATTTCTAAGTGGGGAAGTAACCTTTTCTGAAAATGTCAGGGGTTTTTTATTATATGAGATAATATATGTAAATAGTAGTAATCAGCTGTGTTTCCACAGTGCCTGCAGTATGATAACAATAAAAGACAGAAAATGCTTCCTTCAAGAAGTCACAACCTAAGTAAGTGACTTAGGTAAATCATAGGTAAGCAGGCAAAAGGGTGAAATGAAGAAAAAAACTGCAAAAAGACTGATAAATACATGTATAAAATATATATTGGCATCATCTGGGTTTAGCTCCTTTAGCTCATTTACCGTATTTTTTGCTACTTCAAGTGTAGAAAAGAATTGTGTTTCTATTTTTGGAAGAAGATTTTCAAGGAAGGGAAGACAAGAGCCTGACAAGACAGTACAGAGGGGAGAGTTAGCATGAGAATAACCAGAGCAAGGAGGACATAATTGGTTTCCTTGTGCTTCTGTAGTCATGTCAATGGAACAGTGTACGTGTGTGCATCCTTGCAGAACTGACGCTAAGCTACAAAAGAGAGATTGTTATTTACTTACACCTCAGTACTATGCATCTGCTGCCAACTAGCTGAATCCCTGTCTTCCCAATTGCCTTCGTTATGTTGGAGAGGATGATAAATATTTTTCCCTTCTAAGATGCCAAGCAAAAAGAAGTATCTTCATCAGTTTTTTACCATGGTGAGAAGAGCAGAAGATACTTTATTCAGCATAGTTGCTGGACTCTCTTCTCCCCTCCTCTCAAAATCTGGAGCTTACTCTCAGGACTTCAGCCTCCTTCTGATCTGAGACCCACATTTCATTTCACTTGGTGTGCATGACCCAGTCCTTGGGGCAGGCCAGGAGAATGCCCAGCCTTGTGACTGGGAGAAGTTACAGAGCAGAGGTGCACTGGAAAGCTGCAGACCTCTCCACTGCGGTGTCTGTGAATCCCTTGTTTCTGAGACCAAACTGCCACCTGCAGCACAAATCAGTTGTGCCTCTCCCACTCTACTTTGTTTTCATAATTTTTGACTCTTTCACATTGTTTGCCATTTTTCCTTACCCACAACCTCTTGCCTACATTCTCCATTCTTAATCCAACATATTTATGTCTGTGGAAAGGAATGCATTGCTTTGTATGCCTGGACAGACTCCCCTTGAGCTGTGCTTCAGCACTCAATTCAGATCATGCTCACATCAGTGAGCAAGGACATCTTAAATGCTACAAAGATCAGGAAGGACTCTGGTAACCTTTAACCTCTTGTACAACATAAACCATGGAATCTTACCCGATAATTTCTTACACCAGTCACCATTTTTGCCTGAACTACAGACTTTTCAGAAGTCAAGAGTTTTCAGAATCTCTGCCCTTCATGGTAGGTTTTCTGATATTTCAAACAGTATTTGCTTTTCTACAAAATTACTTACAAACAGATCTAATTATCCGTCTAAGGTGACACCTGAACAGACAAGGACATAAAAAAAGAAAACAAGTCAAACACAACTGGAAGTGTGTATATTAGCAGCATAGAGGTATGCAGCTGACCCAACCACATTTCCTCTTTCATAATTCCTCTTTCTTAATTCCTCTTTCATAATGACTTTTTACATGTGAAATCTTACTCAAGCTCAAAACCAAAGCAGTGGAGCACTTCCATTCAGCCATAAACCTGCTGTAGCTCAATGGAAGTGGACTATATCTAGCGACGGTGTGTTTAGTTTTGTATCTCTTGAATATCAGATGGAATTTCTGGTTTTGTGCCTGTGTTCTGCTTTTTAAAAATTATCTTATGTGATAAGCATGCTTGGGAAAGCACATCTACATCTTTAAGAGCACGTTTTCTCCACCAGAGCTATAGCCTCTAGCTAAGATACTGTACTAAACACTGTCCTACACCATAGTCCAGAAGATAGTAGTTCCATAGGGTAGTTCAAAGCAGGCTGATTTTCTTTTTTATCAATCAAGTTGACTTAAAAAATATTAACATTGTTTTTTCATTGTGTTAATAGCTACTTTTCTCTTCGGTAGTTAATTTAAAAAATTGAGGAAGAGACTATTCTGAATGACTGAAAAGCAAGAGAATTTGAGAAGACTGTCTAAATAGCAGTGCTTGTGAGGGACAGAACCCCACAAAACCACTGGTTGTGGAAGAACACCATGGATGCCACGTACACACACCACAACTTCAAGTTTACAATAAATTTAGATTCTTCTTAAACAAGATTGTTTGAGCAAATTAATCACAAAAGCCCATTCTGTTATAGGACTATGACAGGTGTTTGAGTAATCCCAACAGAAGAAGAATTAGGCAGTCTTACACCATGCTCACAGTGTATGTACTGTACATAATCTTCAGTCTGCCCCGGAGTGCAAGCTGATGAAAGTTCTTCTTTCATCAATGTCAACAGGACAAGTTGATAGATACCTGTGAGTACAGGGAGGTCGAAATGGCTGAAAAGTACCTTTGAGAGGAAGGTGTGTGATACATTATTGTTCTTACTGGAAGCACCAACACGTCTGTATTATGTAAGTTGTTGCCTGCAGCTACTGAATTTCGACAACTGAATTTGAAAAAGCTGCTTTGTGACAACTAGTCTGTATTAATGAGCTATTTATATCAGACAGAATGTGGTTATTCAAGGTTGCTGGCACTCTGAATATTTCTACACGATGAGCTCTCATTAGCCTTTGAGCAGTTACGTTTGCTTTGGGAAAACCACTGGTGTCTATTTTCAAAACCAAACTTTGCATCATTTTCATAATTGTTGCAACAATCCCCTTCCATGAAGTAACACTTCACGGACGTTGCCACATGACACCATAGGGATCCTAACCCATAAAAAGCTCAAACATGTAAGTGAAATTCAGTCTTGTCTAACAACTTGAGCAGATGAGACAGTTTTAATTTCAGACCATGTAAAAGAACTATTATGAATGTTGGCTTTAGCATTTTCATTGAGGATATTTTATTTAAATGTTTCCTTCTTTGGAGGATGGGGGTTACGGAGGAAACTAGGTCAGTTCTACCAAAGTGAAAAAACTGATCCAAATATTGATGCATTATTAAGCTGTCCTTAGGCAGCAGGAAAAAAACAGCATGGGCCCGAGACATTGTTAAAAATAAATTAAGTATAATCACTGCAAAGGTATAATATTTTAATTTAGGGTGAAATAATTTATGAAGGCTCAAGTTAAAATGGANAAAACGGAGATGTGCACTCTGCTCTGACAGTATCTGTGGTGGTGTTGGAAAGCTGACCCAAGTTTTGGTCCCTGAGCTCTTGCCATATGATGCTGTGTCTGTCCAAGAAACAACCCAACAGGGGTTACAGGCTGGGGCCAGAATCCCTTTCCTCCCTTCTGTGCGAGCAGAAGAATGTAGCAGATGTACCCAAAAATGCACGCTGTCACATCCTCTGCACATATTGGGTGAGCCGATTGAAACACGCCTGGTGTTGCTGTTAGGACACACAAGACCTTTGTGGCTCCCCTCTTCCCTACAACCTCAATTCTGTCTGGAGCCATCGCTGGTACTCTGAAGTCAATAGGAATTTACTTCACACCCTTTTAAGAATAAGGAAAAATAGACTTTTATTTGCAAGTAAAAACTACTTACAGGAGGAACAAGAAAAATATAATTGATCATTTAGTTTATTTCATATCTCTTACACACTGTTCTATATTTCGCTCTACGTCAATGGGAACTATGACCTGGCATCTTTAAAACAGTGTTACAGGTGTTGCGGAAATTGTATCCTTTGCAATCACTACACCTTAGCAAAATACAGTCCTAAAAGTCTCTTTTGCTGCTTCTGCTGCAATATACTGGGATAAAAAGAAATACCAACGCGTGATTAGTTAACTCCTTTAAGACCACTTGGAACTCACAGCTTGTAATTTCAAACTCTCTGTTAGACCTCACTGCCAGTTACTTTTGAGTTCAAAAATACACCAAGCATTAATAAACACTGATTTCCTCCACTTTATCAGTAAGTCTGTATACGCTGTTGAAGCTGACATATGCAACAGCTATGTTCCAAACTTTAACAGATTTGTCAAAACCTTGCCAAAATGAGCACCTGGATGAAACATGACATCATCATGCAAGCTCATCTCAAATGTTCCTATCAAGCTGAGCAGGCAGGGAGAAGGAAGGAAACTACTGATGCTTCTTGTTTTAAATGCCAACAAAAATACAGCTAAAATAGAATTTTAAAATAGTTTATCATTTCTTTTCTTTTCTGAAGGCACAATTAAAAAAATGGAGATTGAGCAGCATTTCTCAGGAGTCGCATCAGTGACATCAGTTAAGTGGCAGCAGAGGGATCCTGAGGCTCCATCAAGGCAAAAAGAATAGTGCAGTGGCTTCCAACAACCTGTCACTTATTAATATTACTCTGTAGTTAACCCTGCTGCTGATTTCTCTCAAGAGGAAGAAGCAGGCTTGAGATGAACTGCATCAGAGGCTATTCTGTTTATTCTGAAAAGTTTTATGTAATCAAATAGGATACTGCAACAACAAACTAAAATGATAATGGGAGCAAACAAGAAAGATGCTGAGATGCACCACACGTTCCACTGGAGTCACCTTTCGTAGCACATGCAACTGTATGCCAAAATGAGAACATCACCTGAGACAGTTTTAGTAAATATGATACAGCCATCCAGATAAATTGTAACATGAACACGATATGTGATTGTTTTGATACTGTACATTGCAGGTCTCTTGAAGCACTAAAGTTTGTATTTATCCATTGTGAAAGGCACAGTTACACAAGCAGAGCGTAAGTATGATTAGATATATAGCCACCAGCCAACTCTAAAAATTGATCTTTAATCAAAACCAGTGGGAGAAAGCACCCATTAAAGACCAATGATACAGTCCGGTCCCAGATTCTAGGGTACTCTATCTGTGAAATCTATGTATTTAGCTCTAGGCAGCTAAAAAAAAGTGACAACAGCAGCTGTTTTAAATCTCCTGCAGTGAAGTCATGAAAGTGGTAGGGACTTAGTAATTGCACAGAGACTAAATAAAGCCTTCTCTCAGATAATGCTTGGGCAGCTTGGTAAATTCATATAATTGCCATTAATGAAGGCCATCTGTTGAGTTACAAGGTAATCGTTTCCAAAACTTCTCATTCATGCCATCCAGGGCCTGCGAGCAACAGAGTAATGCTTCAATCAGTTATGGTAAAGTGGCAATTGAAATTTCATTGTTTTTCAAAATTGGAGTAATTTCTGATTACATTCATCCTAAAAAACAGCATATATTTTAACTCACTAGGGTAATAAAAAAAAAGTTCTGTGTTTACTGCTAACTTAAACTTTTATGCAGAACCTTCTCAATGCCTAATCCAGCATGGTGGCAAGACAAAGAGCAGACAGCTCATCTTTAGAAATCTGTTTTTTTTATTATCTAATTAACATACATTACAAATCCTTCTCCCAACTCATCATTATGGATACAGTACCTGCAACCAGGAGGCAGAAAGCAAAATTCTGTAAAACATGAATACATTACTACTGTGCCATACCATCATAGTTAAGTGAAGCTAAGTAATGCCCTTTCTTATCAGTGATGGAAGTACTCATTTAGTGTAAACTTATATCATTATTTCATGTGGCTTTTCATTGCTGGGACAGTGGAAATGAAAAAGGGATGGAAAGGTAGAAGATTCTTGCAAATGCTACACAGCCCAAGAATTCAGATAAACTGAACTGGTTTGACTGACATTATAATCCACTCCAACATATAAAAAAAGAGATTAAATACTGAAACTTTACAAGTAGCATCCAGGAATACAAATTTTATTGAAAAGTTACAAATAAATCAATGCATAAACATGCAAAAATCTGAATTAAATTGGTCAATTTGCACAATTCCGTATTTGCTACTGCATGAGTCCTATTACTAAAGTAATGGTGCAGTGATTCTGAATAAACTATCAGGAACATCAGAACAAGTTATAACAAGGTATCAGACTAGCCTAAGGACAACTCTGCTTCCCAGGCAGTCTAATGAGGCATCATGCTAATACAACCATACTGTTTTTGTGACCTGAGTTACAAATCTGAGCTGATAAATCTCCATCACTTTACTCCTATGTGCTGTCCTATTGCCCTTTTGTTTACTAATTGCCTTATTAGTAAGTCCGACATATCACTTCTGCTCAATCTGCCCAACAGTTCGGTTTGCATGGGTAAATGTGACAGCAGGGGATCTTTAGATGTCAGGCTTCCTACTGAGCTTTAATCACAGTTCAGTGCTGTGAATTATAGCAGTAAGTCTTCTCAATACTTTTCTTTTTCCCAAGGTTGCATCTTGTAATTTAAAAACTTCAAAAGCTGGGCTTTCCCCGTGGAGGTGACAGACTGAGCAGAACTGTATTTCTCCTCCTGTAACAAATATGCAGCTTCCAGCAAAAATAAAGCACTAACACAGGGCAGAATTTGGACTCTGGGGTTTACCTTGGTGCCAACTGCGAGAATTTGGCCTGGTGCACCTCCATTTTTACAAGGACTCATGAGGCAGAAAACAATGAAATTCTGATTTCAGAGACTAGGTCTAGGATGTGGAAGAACAGCATTATATTGCAAACTGAACAAACAAATTTTAAGATTCCTGAAACACAATTAAATCAGGTATTTAAATGACTCCTACATTAAAATCTTAAATTAATAATTGAATAAAAGAATCAATGAGGATTTTTGCCTGAGTCCAGCTAATATCCAGATTGTTACATTCAGTACACCACCACACTGGGACATCTGAAGTGAATGAACATCTAAGGGCTCCAGACAGCCTTCTGCTGTCACACACGGCATCACAGTATAGTGATAAGCACAGTACCACCAGATTCAGTTTTCACCACCCAGCGGCCTTCTGGTCCCTTAATATTTGAAAAGACATATATCAGGGTTAATAATGGAAAGTGTGGGTGGGCAGCTTGAGGAAATGACGAGATAAAAACACACTGCACATCAGCAGCACTGGGATTCTGGGCGTTCAGATCGCTAAGGCACGGAAATGAAAATTATTAATTAAAGGAAATCATTCCAATATACTGACTAGGCTTATTAAACTATCCTACCTAATATATAATGAAACTATGTTTTTAATTCTATACAACATAAGTAAATATATCTCTAAAGTAACTAGGGAGCATCAGGACCTCTTAAAAAATGGGTCAGTGTTCTGCTATTGCCATTTTTATGCCTGAAAGTTAATAGGGGTCTTTAAATGTCCAGGATGCTCTGTCTATATTTTATAGCAAGCTTAAAAATGTTTTAAACTAGTGAGGTAGGAACTGAACTATTTTCAAAGATAACATGCTTTCCCAATGACTAATTTCATACAAGATGGACAAGATTAGAGTACTTTGTGTTGATTGCACCTCCTTTGTCAGTGACCGAGTCCTACAGAATTGCTTTTCTGTGACAACGGGATATTTTGGTGGGAGTTATAATAATGTAAAATAATGGTTACTTTTGGCTGTCTGGTTGCCACACCACATTTTTACCCGATTAATTTTGACATTGATTCACCACCGGTATTTCCTAGTCAGATCTCATTTCAAATAATATCCACACTTTAGATTTAACCTTGAAATAGAAAATTGAGTAGCAAAGGCAGGCTGGGAGAAAAGCAAGATACACCTGAATATTACATATTTAACACACAGAAATGGAAATCAGGGAATCAACCTGAAAGAAAACTTTGCTCACCAAGAGATGCAAGTGTTTATCAAACTACATTGTTATTCTCCTGGTCCTTGACCACCAATTATCAGATGTTAGCAGTAAATGAAATTCACATAAGCTGCTAAGGCACATCACATTTTCTTGTCGATGATCCACCGTGTTTTGCTCAGTTGTTTCCTCTATCATCTGAGCCCACAGGTCTTTAGGGTTTCTTGCCAGACCAGACATTCACCATATCTTACAGTTCTTATAACTTTCTTTTACTGACTTATAACAATTAAAGTAACTTTGTCAATTAGGTTATCTAGTTTTAGTTGCATGTGAATATAACTTCTCAGTAGCTAAATTATACAATCACTTTTACAGCCCTTCATTTATTCCAGTAACCCCCTGGAAATCAGATGACTATAACACAGCAACAGCTTTGAATAAACAGCAAAAACATTTAGAAGGGTGTCCTGGTAAAGGACTTAATGGTATAATGGACAAGATTTGTGCAAGTTTTATCAGATGATAAAGCTATAAGAGGCTAATGAATCTTCGTGTTGCTAGGGAGCTTTTAAAATAAGTAATTTAAAACACAATTTTTTTTTTTCAAACTGGCTTTTAGTGTGATCAGACTTTGGTTAACTTGTTTTCTGGTCTAGGGGTCTTCAGGTGAACAGGAAATACTGAGGCCATTATATACTTCAATTATTTCCATTATTTTCAGAGCTAGTCCATATTCCTGCCTAGTGCCAGACAGAATATTTCAGTTGGTGGTACTTATATTTAGCTAAGTGAGAACCATTAATCACCATTTCCTAACATAGCATCCTTGAAAAATGCTAAAGTATTCCTATTTAAATTCGATTCACTCAGTCACTTCTAAAAAAATTTATTTCTATGGAATATTAGTGTAGGGATTTGAAATTTGATTTACTAAGTAGATTCCCATAAATACAATTAATTACAGCCATTAGATAGATTCCTACACATTAGATTGGAATGTATGTCATCTAATAACGTATCTCATATTTTTAAAGGCTAATGGGTCATAAAAGTAACCTCCTCCTTCTGTAGCTAAAGAATTCCTACTTGTAGAAGGGACAAGTCACATTTAGTTAGTACAGTGGAGATTACGTTTCACCTTTGATCCTTTTGCCTACACTCAGCCCAATGCTGAGTTTCTCTGGGACTTATTTTAACAATCAAACTCACTGGACAGTTAAGTTTCCGTAATTTCTTAGACCGGAAAAGAAAATTTTAGTTTTCCAAAGTTCCTCCATTACGGTGTTTATAGGACTACAAAAGTCAGCCTTAATCTCTTTTACTAGATTTTCTGATGAAAGAAAATAAGGCTCAGATCTTGCATTATAGAATGAACACACTACACTGCAGATCTGAATATCTGCATGTATATAATAAGCAGCCTCTTTCAGAATTTGCATACTAGCACAAAGCCTGCCTCCTCATCCCATTTTGATTACTCCTACCTACAGCTCACACCCAGTCTGCTTCACTCCCACTTTTCTCATTATTTCCAACTGACTGCCATGCATTCTCTTGTAATGTCAACAACTTTTCTCCTCTACTCTGTGTAGGTGCTAATAAAGAAAATTAAAATCTAGTCACCACACTCTCGTATCTTGCACTAAGATAAGATAAACAATGGGAGAGAGCATTGGTAGAGAAATTTCTATCTAGCCTTAGCTATCTCAAACTCAAACACACACAGAAAAATCTGTGTCGTTCAATAAACTCCAGTGTACATGAAGGACATGCAAGAAGGGCATCCCTGATTAATGACACGACACAGCTCAGATACCCTCCCAGCCCTTGTTGCAGTGCTTGGAGATGTCTGACAGTGGAATGTGACCAAAATACTGCATGCTGTTATAATTTTTTTTTTTAGAAGCAATTATTTTCTGAGTTTTCCAATAGCTCTTCAACTGGTGGGAAAAAAGAGAATTACAGTCTAAATATTTGCCACGGACTTAACGTAACTGAAAAGAGAAGCCACATGTTGAACAACCTTAAGTACTCGCAATGTACATATGTCAATCCTCCCACTGTAGCTAAATGAAAAGATTTATTATTGGGCCTTTTACATTTGAAGATTTTTTTCTAAAAAAAGATTTACACGCATACCGGTGAATGGTACAAATTTTTTGGGTGTAGAAATTTTGTTCTCTGCTAGTGATATATTAGAAAGGTTATATATATATTTAATAAGAAATACATTTTTTTTAATGAAGTTGGTAGAACTGTTTATTCATCATCACTCAATTCTCATGTAACAACTAGCTCCAGTCACGTGCAGGTTGTCTTTACACAATACTCTATAAAATCCTTTTGTGCCACTGAGATGATTTTGTCAAAATCTACTTTCAGTGCATGGAACTGAGAATGCATTTTTCTAAGCCAGTTTCCTAGTTCTTAAATTTTGTGTTTGCTGCTACTAAAACTGTTTTCCAGAGACTAATAAGAATTTGTTAAGATTTCACTGACGATGCTGCAAAGATTCAAAGCTGCCTTCAACAACTGGAGTACCAGGCTCTGCTGCCTGAAGAAAACCCCAAACAATACCACAACTTTTCTATGCTCTGTGGTTACTTAAAGAAGCATTTAGTTTGGTTAAATGAAAGGACTAGTCAGAAGATAAGCTTTTGAGGGTACACAGTGCCATTATTTATTGTCAGGGAACATTATTTATTATTTATTGTCAGGGAACACTATTCCCTTTAAAAAGCCTTGAAAACTGCAATTTAGTTAGGTGGAAGCCTCTCTCTCATTCTCACATTGAAGAATATATTCCATAAAATAACGAGTGTGTTCCATTTTGCTTATTAAACTAATGTCTGTTCATCTCTTTTTTCCTTCCAGCCACTCAGCAGTCCACTCAATCAATCCGTTGCTGTTGCCTAGTTATCAGGAGTTCAATTTTGCTACCATTGAGGGAATATTAGATTCCCCATTGATTTCAGAAATGGAGGATTAGTTCCAGGCAGTAGACAGATAAACTGAGACAGAAGTTCTTACAAATTTTCTACTAAAAAGATGTTGCCTTCATTAGGGCATTTAGAGCTGGTTCTGTTTTGGCAGGCTACGAGTCCTTGCTTTAGTAGGTAAAATATGCAATGTTGTATTAAACCATGTTTTCTTTCTAAGAAACTTCTAACAGAAGTGTTTGTCATTTAACTGCTTTAAAGATACTGATTGTAAGCATGTAGAAGTGTGGTGCATCTTCTCTACCTTGACTCAAAGAAAGCAATTACTACTCTACTGCTGGGCAGAGCTTAGGAAGGCCCTGACCACAGCTGGTAGTGGCACGATCATAGTACTTGGCAGTATGACAAGGATTTCTGACATGAGGAGCAAAGCCTGCTGGGACCCAACCACTGACTTCAAAGGAAAGATTCCTGTCAGCTTCAGCTAACTTCAGCCTTGCCCCTTTTGGCTGTCACTGCATTCTGATTTTATCAGCATCTCCCTATCACACACCTGAGCTCAAAGGTGAGGCATTCAAGCTTGCACTGACCCAACCTGGCATGTCCCCATATCCCAGCACAGCGCTGTACAGGTTACCCCAGACCCTCAAACAGCACAAGCAGAATACTAAAGTAGTAATTAATCACCCTCTCTCCTTAGCAAGGCTAATTGCCTCAGCCTTGATGTCTTGCTGATGCAATGGTTCTGTGTCTGCTTTTCAGTAACTTCAACATTCTGCACAGTAGCAGGCACCTAGAGACACATCTCACATCCATCATCCTTTATAGAACATAGCACTGAAAGGCAAATAGGTTTTTCTTTACAGGTGAGAAATGTTAGTCTGAGAAATAACTAAAAATCTCAAATTCATACCTCTCTGATAGCTGTACAAAACTCACTCTGCAGCACCTTCTTTAGAGACTGTAGCTTGTGCACTGGTACTTCTCCAGATTCCTGCAGTTTCTCCAGTAACTCAATTGCTCTTGCAACATCTGAGTGGGGAAAACAAAAGGGATACAGATCAGTATAAACATTGACTAATAAATGACTAAAAAGGGCACACTGATTGTCATTTTAAATTTAAAATCAGCTTTACCAACACATACTACATTAGTCTTGTGTTATACCAGGCTTTGCTAGGCAACAACACTGCTGTTGAGAGATCCAAATCCCAACGTACGGACAAACCATGCACATACACGTACAACAGACAGAGAGAGGTTCAGTCTTAGTAGGAAACATTCTTTGGAACAAAGGTACAAGTTCAAAGCGGCTAATCTGTATTAGAACTAAAATATTTCTTACTTTCTGCACAAGAGAAAATGGCACAGGAAAAATACAGGATTTACTTTCAGGAAATCTGAAAAAAATGAAGCTGTGTCTTTATGTAAGTACCCTCAGGATGACAATACCCAAGAAAAATTTTTGATCTTTTCTTCTTATAAATCTAAATATCAACTAATAAAGTTTTCTAGAGGCAGGTAAAATCTGCTCTGGAAGAATGGGAAGTCTACTAGAGAAGAGTAAATGTAAGGTTCTTGTCTAGGTCTCCAAAGACCAGATCTACTACACAAAACCCACATGACCCATAGAAATACATGGAGTAGTATTTTTGGTGGCCTAACTTCTCCTTAAGCACCTGTGTATTGTCAAGGGAAAGATCACAGTGTCTCTGAAGAGCAGTCCAGAGGGCTTAAGCCATATTGAATAGCGAGTGGGATTCTGGTACAGTTGAACAGTACTGATACCTTCACTCAAATTTTTTCTCTTTAATACTAGTTCCTAATTTACACAGCTATTACTAAAATACAAAAAAAGCCCAACCCAACCCAACCCATAAGATGCCCAACAATCCTTTACGGCTGGGGACACAGATGCACAAGAAATAGTGGCTGCTCTTTTGGAGGCCAGCCTAGTCAAGCAAGGGACACACTGACTTACATTAGGAGTGAACTGAGCAAAACATATCCTGGTCAGTCTTCACGATGTCAGAGATTAAACGGAGAGAATTTTTCTCCTCTGCCATTTAATGCTGCCTTGCAGCTTTTCGTTTAAGTTTGCTGGTAGAATTGAACTTGGCAATGCTGCCATCTTGACTGTGTGGCCATTCTCACATCTTCTTGAGTCTTTTGCATAAGAGCACTACTGTCCAGTTACACCACTCCACTAAACATAGGTCTGTATCCCAGTGAAGAAATGAATGCATAGTATTAAATGATAAAACATTATTTGAGGCATTTTAATTTTGTGTTTTAAGTGCAGAAAAAAAAAAAATCTCCCTTCAACCACACAACTCCAGAATTACTACAATGTCTAGAAGCAACCTTATATAACTCTCCTTTCTGATGACAAAGATCGTACTGTTTGCGACTGGGAGATTATGCTAATTGAAACAGTTCTTACAATCCTTGGCTTGTAAACTGAGCTATATGGACCAGATGTCTGATACAACAAAGACATGAGAAATCTTCTGGAAATAGAAAAGACATGACAGTGGATGAGCTGCAATAGGAAAAAACCATTATCGTATATTTGTGTTTATAAGAAAAAAAAATTATTTTCCACTGCATCAGTGTTAGGAAAAGAGAAGATGACATCTCAAAAAATTTGCAGTTTAATTAAAAGAGGAAGGCAACTAGTCAGCATCGTAGGTTCTGCCTTAGTAGATTAAAAAACACCCAAACAATTCTCAAGCTTTTTTTAGAGGCATCTGCCAAAAGACAGTTCAAATCATGAGAGGAAGCATGGAGAAAGTGTTTCTTTCAGGAGGATGGTTCCACTTAGTGGGCTGTAGCTTGCATGGCAGAGCAGTCTTGGAGCTCATACACTTTCTGACAAAACTAACCTGACCCTGCATTCAACAATTGCACCTGAGCTTTTGCCCCAAGCAGTGCCTCAGCTGCTACTGCGCACCCAGTCCATGTTACCAGATCACAGCTGTATCAAGTAAGATCCCTCTAAAACACTTACTGAAGTGATGATCAGAAAGCTAAAAGGAGATCTGGGATAATAAGACCATGGAAATCAAGAAAAAATTAGATTCTAAAGAGAAGAATATGACTGATAAGAGCTAATACATCAAAGAAGATGGTTCTAAGATTTAAGTAGTGGTAAATATACTTTTAGCAAGAACCATTTCAATAGAGTGCAAAAGAATGACAAAAAATTAAGTATCATAGAATCACAGAATCATTTAGGTTGGAAACCTAATATGAAAACCTAACACAATTTTTGATGTTCTCAGTAATAATAATGTTACAATGATTTTTTAACAAAGATATTGAATGATTTGCCTTGGGATTTTTCTTTATCTGCCACACAAGACTTGTAGCTAGTTAAGTACTGAATTCACACTCCCCAGTTATTACTACTAGCTGGTGCAGACTTGTATATCAGACAGCACAAAGCAATTGGATGATTTATTCTGAAGAAGCTGCAACAGCCTACCATAATAGATCAGATAAGGCCTCTGTAATTCATGTTATACACAATAGCTATTGACATAATCTAAATCAGACTGGGGTCTTATCCAGTCCAGTTCAGGTAAGTTTTGAACTCTCTTTGCCTCTCACCAGCTATAGCTGTAAAAGATAGTGCCACAGATGGCAGATTGCTTGCTGTTTTGCAGTTGTTTTGAAGTGTCATCACCACACCTGAAAATTCTGGGCAACAGCCCACATTTCCATAATCCTGAACTAAACTATATTAAATGAGAAATTTGTACTGATTGGAAGGAAACTTAAAAAGCTTTAGGTACATTAATCAGTCTAGAAGAGTTAAGTACAGGTCTAAACATTTCCCTAGGGCAGAGATCAGATTCTAGATGATAATAAATCACTTCTAAAGTAACGAGTGTTACAATACAAATGGTAAGTTCATCTTCTGGTTGAAAAGTCTAGCATGGGTGTTTAGTATGTAGCCTCATAGGCAAAACTGGGCACTAAGTTGTCATTTGCCAATACTAAATTACTTAACTTTCTGACTCAGAAGTGATTGGAGGTAAAAAGCAGAATATCCTAAAAGCACTCTGAGTTTTCACACTTCTAAATTCATCCAGCATGCTAAAATACATGAATGCCGATGCCCAAGTTCTTGCCTTGATTTATTATTCACCTATCCAATCCATTAACAATAAACAGTTTTCTTTCTCTTGTCACCACTAGGCCCACAGCTCACTCAATTTGGCCATGACTTGTGGGATACTGCTCACAGAAGAGAGAATAGTATATAAATTACAGAAAGAAAATGATGCATATGTTCAGGGCCAAAGCTGTTAGTTATCAGCTGATACTTTGTCAGGAGCAAAATATAGCACTTTGCACAAAACAGATGACTTTGAGCAGGCTAAAAATATAAAAACACGAATGTATAAAATATGGCCTCATGAAATAGGCTGTATTTTCTTCCATTATTAACTTTGATGGGGAAACTTTAGGACAGGTTAAAAAGTGAAATTTAGCAGTGCACAAGTACTTAAGTGATGCACAGGCTTCTTACTGATGGCTCTCTCAAGGTGAGCTCCAGCTAAAACTGGAGTAAGTGCTTGCTCAAAGAAGTGATACGACTGGCAACGAGGAATACTTTAAAGTTACATTAAATAAAGCATATAGCAGGGAATCTGCCCTGTTGAAGTCAATTAGAGAGCACTATCATATGTTTGACAAATACCACTAGGATGATTTTCTTGTCGCCAATCCACTTTTGATTATAAATCTAACTAGATTTGCTTGTAAATGTTATCACCAAGAATTTGTTCTTAAATACCATTTTCTTACATATTTGTGAAAAGGGCAAATGGATGAAAAGAGTGTGTGTGTATTTATATAGATGCATGTTAAAAAAATTCCTACAATTATGTTAAAATTAGTTAAGTTCTAAATAAATGAAATACCCTTGCTTTTTATCTCTGTATATTTCCTTTGTCCTCTCTTGAAGCAAACATATTTATTTTTGAAAAAGATTATTTTGCCTCCTCTCAAAAATTTTCCATAATATGAACTCCATTATACTAACACGAAACTCGTGCTAATGTGGTTATTGTCATTTCCCCCATTCATATCCGACAAATTGGTAGGAACTGACTGATGATGTGAGTAGAATTATTCCTTTGTATTCTACGATACATTTATTTTAAAAGGAATACGCAGTTACCTCCCCCCCTTATTATATCCAACTCTCAGCAAACTTTGAAATTTTTTTTCTGATTTTCTCATACAGATGCACAATTCCTCTCTCTCCCATTCTGTTTAACATTCATTCCTCTTTTTTCTTCTCATCATCATGCTTGCCTACAGCCTTTCAGGAAATAATACTGTTTCAGTGTGGTGGGTCACGTTATCAGTGGAACACAGAGAAGGCAGGGGGCTGAGGGTGGGTGGAATGTATTTTATCAAGTGCACTCATCAGAAGAAAAGCATGACTCTCAGAAAAAAAATCTTCATTTCAAGTGTTCTGTATTTTCATTTGAATGATGTTCCACTTGCAGTGCTAGCAGGGCACAAGCAGAAGATTACTATACAAACCCTTGAAGAAATCACTAGAACATAGAAGTAGCAGGATACCATACTGCAATACAAGTGGAACACTGTATATACATCATGTACATACAGCAGAGTGCAGTCGAAAAAAAAAGGTCATCTGGCTTAGTTATCACTTCGTTCTGTTATATATTGTTTTCATTTGCTGGCTTTTGTTCAAATAGCTAGCAATGAGCACTGTAGACTGATCTATTTGCTAGATGTTTTAAAAAAAATGTTTTTTCTAACACAGCTTTTACGACTTGAAAGCAAATTATGAATCCAGGCTGGTCTGAACTTGGTGCTCTTTCACATTACCACTAAAATTGAGTAGACCAGGCTCCAGCATTCTCTGAAAGTTGTCCAGGCTGAGGTTCTCTCGTAGATTTTGCGCAGGGTTTGTTTCAGCTTAATCAGATAGGTTGAAAATTACCAGGAACAATGTAGCAAATTATTTTAGCATGCTAAATGTGTCCCATTTAATACCTAAGTGACTCTTGAAAAAGAACATATGTGCATGTTTTATACCACAAAATGATCTACCAAGATAAGTGTCTATTCAACCTTCCTTTTTTGTGCTAGTCTATGAGTGAATTGGTCTGCAGTCTTTAAAATAAATACACTATCCTCTGACTTAAGAGAATATCAGGCAGTTAAATAGTAGCTGCAATGCTATGTAACATCAGTTTGGGTTAAAACAGTAATCACACAGAAACAGTGTTTCTTTACTCTGGTAAGTACGAGAGAATTAAGTCGTTGGCTCGTTCCCAAAGCCAAAATATGGTGACCTCATGTATTATCAAGGAGAACAGGTTTCTCATCTTCTTGAAGACTTTCTAAGCTTCATTCCTGTTAATTCTGGAGGCTGTCACTGCATTAGTATGCTGGTTACTAGGAAAAGTAAATGTGCTGCATAAACACCAGCCTTTGATACCTCAACGAGGTAAAACGTCACTACAAATTGACAGCAAGGATACTCAGTAAGTCTCTAAAATATTCACTAGCTTCACCATGGCATTACAGACTAATAATCCTGGAAATTTGCAAGCTCTGTTCCGTTGTGCCTGAAGACCTTTAATCAGGCTGAAGGTGAAGAATTTGCATGACATAACAGGTCCTTATAATTGCCAGTAGTTTTTCATTCCTCCAATACTTGCATTCAGGTTCAGCTATTCCTTTAAGCTCATGAGAATACACTCCAGAATTCTTAATGTTATTCTGTCAACTTTTTATCATAATTCCACAGGCCTACACAGGATGCTTTATTATATTTAGCAATCTTCTCCAAACACTATCAAATGACAGCAGGTAATCAATGGCTGGGAAATCAAAATTCAGTGGTGATTAGCAAAGTTCATTCATAATTCATAGCCAGCAGTCCTAGTACACTGTATCAAAGTATTTATGTGACTTCATGGTTAAAGCAACAGCTTTGGAAAAATTTCAGTGTCTAGCTCTGGAAAATGTTCTGTATTACTAGAGTTCTGCTGTCAGCCACTGGTTTATACAACATGGCAGTCCTACTCTTACAATACCAGGTTGTTCAATATGTTTCCATTCACCTCTTTGGTGCCTTACCATCAGCACAGTGATCTCCTAAATTCAGAGGCCATTCCATTAGCTTAATATATTTATTTAGTCTAATCTGGAGAGTTCAGAAATGTTGAGGGAAAGAGCAGCTTTTTTTCTCATTTAAATTGATCTGTTTGTCTTGCCCCAAATTTCATGCTAATCACTAAGCGTAAAGGTGTACTTCACCATGGTAAATCACACTTGATGTACAGGGATCTATGAGCTAAGCTGTTAGAAAATAGCAATATTATTTAACACTTCATAGTATGCATCTGTAAGGCCTATTCAAATTAATTATAGCAGGAATAATACTACCGGTGCTTTCACACTCTGGTTTAGATGATACGGGTAGCAGTTACAGGTTTAATGCATTGTCACTTTACACTCCTGCAGTTAAACATTACTATGAATACATAAATAAAAATAACAAAGAACAGCCTTACAGAGCTCTCATGACTCATCTCGTGGTGCTGCACTTTTGACATAGACACGGACAGCTCATCGACTCACCCTCAACTGTTGTTACAGTCAATGAGGAAGAACAGACACTTTGAGGCTACAATTCATCTGACCTACTTTACATGAAATGAATCATACTCTGGAGTGCCTTGTCCCTTTGTTGACTACAAAGGAAGACTAGATGATTACCTTAGATGTAAATGCCTGCATCCTACATATCAGACACCTACATTAGTATGTTGAAACCCACTCTTACTGTCCAGATATACTGTGAAAGACTCATGCAAATTTATATCCGTGTGGTCCAGGAGACATCATACCTCAGAAGAGTTATATTTGACAGGAGTAGTGTCATTACAAGGCAGGCCAATGTGATTTTGATTTAAAGCTTTTTAAAATGCCTTAACTAATTATTTTATGGATTTTTTTTTGGTTCTTCTTAATGTATGAGAAAAAATCAGGAAATTATGAGCTATAACTCAGTATATTTATTTCTGTCTCATTTTGCCTGATGTGAGAGGACTGCCCTCAACAACATTAACGGTATATCCCCGTGAGTTTCTACATACATTCCCCCAATGCCTGGGGCAGGCTCATTGTCTCTGGCTACTCATCAGACCTTGTTTTACTCTATATGTTTGAGCTGCATTCAGATTCTGTTTGGCTCTAGCTTCTGAGGCACAGGCATCCAAGTTCTCTGCTTCAGTCCATTTCTCAGACACAGAGCCTGTGACCCCACTGTTGCACAACCCAGGGCAGTGTTACATACCATGAGTTTTTCCAGCAGCTTTAGCAGGAACACCTGAACAAGACAGGCTGGTCTGAGATGTTTTTCAAAATAACTTACAGAAAGGACACAGTTTATTTGCAGGGAAAGCAGTGCCATCTGTGACCACAGACAACAAACTGTCTTGAGACTCCTCAATCCAGCATCCTCAACACCATGAAAGCCCTTCAGTGCTCTCTTCAGATACTTCGGTCACTTTGGCTGGTTTGGGCAAACACTGAAATGCTGACATCAGAATACTCGGCTTAGCTCTTTCAAATACAACATTCAAAAGGTTCCCTTAAAAGAAAAAACATGCTCTCGGTGTTCTCTGAACCTCACCATGTCTTAAGTAATCTTGTCCCGCTTCTTACTCTACCAAGTTTTAACTAGTGATTTCTGTTCTTATCCTCAGCTAGGGATTTTCGTAGCCTTAACCTAGCACGAAGGCCAACTGTAAGAACTGTATTTGCTTTACTTTGGTCAGTCTTCTTAGCATATTCATTACTGTACATAGATAGAACTAGTCCAATTTTTTCCTTGAAGCCTTCACATGACTAATGTAAGTCACAGGAGCATCTTTGCCAGCAATTTCAGATCTGATTTGCTTCTGCATGTGTGAGATTGATCTGTAGAGCACCTAAAACTATTAAGAGTTCAACAGTTACTTAGAGAAGGTGGCATGGTACTGTCACATTTCCAGTGCTGATTTTTAAAGAAATAATAGTGAATCACAGAACAGTAAAGAAAAAATAATGAATAATTCAGAATCATTTCAATAAGATGAGTTTCACTGGCTTAAATCAAGGCCTTAAGAGCAATAACCCAAATAAAATTTTCAAAGACAAGCATTTAAAATTAACCTTAAAGCCTAATAATTTTTAAGCACTAATATAATTTTTCTTCTTCCAAATTATTAGTTTCATTGCAATTTCTAAAGCAATCAGAATGAGGTGCATAAATACAAGTTTGAAAATTTTCACCAGAAGATTTTGCCATCTGTGAGAAAGATGAAATTACAGCTACAACAACCTTTTACATTTGACAGCACCCACTGCTTTGTATAGAAGACATTGAACATAGCATCAGTGTAAAAACAAGATACCAAATTATGCTTTAAGAGAAAAGATCAAAACAAAAGCTGAAAATGCAAAGAACAGAAGAGCATTGAAAACTATGGTATTTTCTAATGCAGTGCTTAAAACAAAATCTCATTATTTTTTCCCTCTGAATTTGCTTTAGAGAAGAGGGAAAGTAAGGTAAAATACTTTTTTTAAAAAGGTAAAATTTCTTTCCTTTGTATGTAGTTTTGACTTTGTAATGTTTCATCATACCTGCTCGTTGTGATCCTAACTATGATTTATAGTTAGCCACTCACTGATGAATAGAACAGATGAGACATGATTTTGATCCTTTCTTTTTGACTAGGTACAGTTGGCTACAAACATGTTACAAAAAGACAACAGTTTTTTTTTAAAGTTTATTTTGTATTCAAATAAGTATACATTATTTATATAAGGAATATGCAAGCATATATTATTTAACACTTTTTTCTTGCAGGAAGCAGGGTATTCTGTAGTTTCTGACTTTGTGTTATTTAAATTCTCAATCTTTCTGAAAGTATTTTTTTTAAAAATAGAGATCATAGGTGTTTAAAGCAGTTATTTACCTACACAGGACATGTAAAATGATGTTCTGTCTGACTTCTTGAAACTGTGAAATAACAAAAAAAAATCCTCTGAATGAAAGCTACAACTCACTGAGAAATTCAGTATGCTGAATACACCCGGCCTTAACAAATTAAGTTGCCACAAGTTGAACTATGTGAAAGCAAGGAAACCACCAGCTGCCTTCGGTAGCGATAAACATCATGTAAAGTGATGCCTTGATAACTTCACCAGCCTCCTCTGTCTCTTGATCACATCACTTGATCTTGTAGGATCAGTTCTGCCTTGGCAGACACCACTCACAATGGTGGCAGAAAGCTCCTTTAAACACTAGACAAAAGCACTCTGGACACGTGGCTGGAACTGCAAATATAAACACTTTAGAGGTTCTGATCACAGATTAAAAGAAAAAGAAAGGGTTGATACATTAACATAATCTGAGGATTTAGACATAATACTTACTTTTGTGTTTTAAACCTCAAGTTCATAGAGGAAAAAAATTAAAATCAGTGAAGGAATTGAAAACTTGACTAAGCTAGAAGTGGAAAACAGAAATTATTACAAGGAATAAGCTTGCCTGAACAAAGAAAAACAGAATTAAAAACAACACACTTTTCTCTTAGCTAAAATCCATTCTCTTGCTCCCCTGCCTAAGCAAAAGCAAGTATTTATACACACTATGTGAGCATCACGAAACAAAACTATTGGCCATATGGGCAACCTCATGCCTTTCCCACACTGCTACTTTCAGCGTGTGTTTTTAGTTTGCATCATAGAGATTTTTGTTGGCAGGGAAGAAGATAAGAGAGGAGAAAAAAGGACCCAACAGGTGTCTCACAAAGGGAGGTAGGGTTAACTTAGGGATGCTAATTCTCCTTCACAACAGGCACTGTGTTTGAGTCAAGGCAGTAACTCTCACTTTTTTCCTGCTCGTATGTCATTACTAGAGTCTTCTGCTGCCTCCCCTCAGTTCTTATCTCTCCAGCTAATCTTAGTCTTAAATCTTTTCATGTGATTACCAGAAAGATGAGAAAAATGGCTGTGGGCTACTGGCAAGTGTACATAGTGACAATACAAATTGTCACTTGAAGTCCAGAATCAGAATTTTATCTTCTCTTTTTCTACATGGTATGAGAGTCTAATGAGACAACAGTGAAAATACGTCATTTGTGCAAAACAGTGGATGCAACACAATAATTACACACATGTTTAACATTTTATTTGTAGGTTTAGGTAATGAGAAGAGAGGTAATATTCTGTCTTAAATTTTACTGGATTTAATGATACTGCTTTTTGCAGATGGAATCTCTCTGGTACCTGGCTACATCCTAGTCATTCCTCACGAAAGGAAAAAAACCCCGTTCTTTTCAAAGTGTGTAGGTGAAAACCTACAACAGCAAGAAGAAAGCAAGATAAATAAAATCCTTCATTAATAAATCCCTACAAAACGAGGCAGTACAGATACACTGCTGGCAGATTTCAACAACTGACCACTGTTAGTTTTCAACTTTGAAACAAATATGATCTTTGAAGAAAGCTGTGACTGTTGAATTGCTGCAGCAAGTTACGAACAAAACCTTGAAACAGAAAACCCCTGTGAAACAGGAAGCTCACTGTCACCTTCGCAGTTCTGCTGCTTGGTGTCCTACATGTTGAATGATCCCAAGAATTGGAACTCCTCTCAGGTTGCAGCTTGATTTTCCAAGGTATTTACCTACCTAAGATATGAGAGGCACACACTTTCACAGAGTTGTACCAGTAAGATGTAAAAGGTGATGTATAGGAACTCCATAGCTATTACTATCAGGTTACGAGACTGTCAGGCTACACAGGAGATCAGACACACAACCACCTATTTTTCCAATGACTGCTTCATAGATTTGAAAGCTACCACGCCCTCTTCAAGTTTCTCTGGTCTGTCTCCATATAACAAAGAACAGCTACATTATCTTTTTGCTCCCGTGCTGATTCAGTAAGTACCATTTCACAAAAACACAACTGCCAAGTCTATTGAAAAGTGAAAAGATGATGATATATCCATTTCTGAGGGCTTGGACTGCTGCTGATGGCCACAGTTATCCACCTAATCTGTTTCAAGTACATTCTTCCCCAATGCTTAACTGATTGTAGAGGAATTGATTCCTTAAGGTCTAGATTTACTTTTCTAGAAGACATACTTGAAACAGAAAATTAAAAAGTTAGTGGATGTGAAGGATTGTGATTAAACATGGGCTTTTATTGAAAAGAAACAGTAAAATGTAACTTTCGTTCAGGAGAAATAAATTATGAACCTATTTTCAGCAAAATTCTTTCTTCTACAATTATCCCTGTTTGAATGGCAACAAAATCAATGCTTCGATGCTCTGTGTATTCATGGATACTTCACTGTTCCATCTTTTAAAAAATAAAGAACAATCATCCTCTGATCTCTTCTTGAGATATGGTTTTTTTATCTCTTATTTCTAATCAAGATTTTTTAATCTCTTTTTTCTTATCATTATTAGTAAAGTAGCTGTAGGGTAACAACACATTATGAGAAGCTGTGTGCATTTCCTGGTAGCTTAGCTAAGTTGCATTTGAAAAATTTGAGGTTTATTTAACCATTCCCTTCTGGACCCTGGTAAAACAAGTTCTCAAATACGTACATACATCTCCCTCTTTATTTAACATATCTAAGATCCAAGCTTGTGGTTTATACACTCAGGAAAACATTGCTATTATATGAAAATGTGCATTTATGAATCAAATCTTCTCATCTGAATAGAGAATTAACAGTTGAATGTTTCTCATTCAGAGGCTGACTCTTCAGAAAATGTCTCAAAAGAAGATTAAGCTGAGATTAACTTTGAAAATGCCTAGATTTATACATACATGTACAGTTCATAGAACATTAGTAAATATTACTTTTAAAAATGTCAAAAATGCTTCATGTAAAACAAATTAACTGCATGTGACGGAAGGCAGACTCACAAATTTAGAGTTATGTGCTTCAAAACACTATCTACCTTAGCTTGGTTTCCTCTTAAATCCTTCCTTCTCATTATTTGTGCTTCTAATGAGTAACTGGAATTAATAGTTTTACCTAATTCATATTTCAAATGCTATTGCATTACCTACAAGAACAATATTTTGTATTCAAATAACACAGGTCAGACAAAAACTTGTACTTTTATTTTTTGCACTTACATGAGGGTCATCTATGTTAAGGAGAAATGGGCATGTACATGTCCTGAAACAGCGAATTCAACAGACAAATTATCCTCTGCAAAAAGCTGATGACTTCACTTGTTACATTTTTCAGAAAACTTTCTTTCTGGTAACATAATCAGAGAAGTCCAACTCAAGCAATAGGATGTAATTAAGAAAATTGTTCATTTACAATTACATCAAAAGATTACTACATTTTTCTGAAGTTATAAAAATGTCTCTCAGACATCAGTGTGAAACTGAAATACATGTAGGACCTATCAAAGGGATGTTATTTGGAAAATAAATTCTTCATTTTCAACATTATCTGTAAACAGAGAGTATACAATCACAACATAGAAAACAGTATCCCTCATGCTTTCTAATCATTAATACTCTTGAAACCTGTTGCAAATGGTGAATCCTGCAACTGTGAAGGCTCATTTTAGCCTCTACCCCCAGATACAGAAGCAGGTGCTCTTAGAGGGGTCAAAAGCAGGACACAGGTGAGTTCACAGTACCATTTTCCTCTATGCAGGAAAAATTCAGATAGACTAAAATGATTTATTCACTGCTACCATGTCTAAAGAACATTTTCATACGGGGAGAGCAGGAGGAACTCGAGGTCCCTGTATTGCCATCAGTTTCAAAGGTGCCTCAAAAACTTGTCCTGACAGCACATCTATCGTCTGCAGATTCTACCTTCTTATTAGTTACATGCTTCTGAAGGAAACATGACTTAAAATTTAAGGTTTTCCTCCTCTACACTTCACAAAGGTGACTTAATGTTAAAAGCTGCCTAGAAGATGTTTCTGTCTGTCTGCACACAGGTGCAGCTCTCAATTTCCATGTCACCATGCATCACCCTGGGCTGAAGGACAAGGCCCTACCTACAAGGGGAAGCCCAACCTAAAAGATGTGCTCCTACGGGTGCCTGGCCGCTTCAGGCATATCCCACCTAGCACAGAGCTCCCATGTGCCCCAGCACTTCTTCAGGGGAGGACTCTACTGCCAGAGACATTTAAGCTGGACACGTGCATTAAATTTTAAACCCATGTATTTTTACACCACTCATGAACATTAGAGATGACAAGTAGGTGGGTATTTGCTCCCACTCCAGCTGCAGAGTCCCAGGTGGCACAGCAGAACTACACATCTAATTAACCAATGCTTCAACCGCACAGATCCTCGTAAAGCGTCCCAGTCAACACCCACAAACCACTGTCTCAATCCGCTTACCTTAATCCATCCTTTCAGAAAAATGCATTTTAAAAAATAAAAATAAATGGTAACATATTGATGTAAAAAACCCCAAACATTTTAGCCTGTGACTAGAATTGTCACTTTTTTCTGTCCCTACAAACAACAGACTTTTTTTCCTTGGAAGAATGAATTTGGTTATTTATATGTCCTCAGTTGGCACATCAAGAGGAGAAATGTTAGACTTGAAGTGTGTGGCACTTGCAGAAGGATTTTTCAATTTTAGCATGCTAGGCTGAAGAGCAAGAGAAGACATCCCCATGACAGACAGGCAGCCAGGCAGGGAGCAGCACATCACTTAGCACTGCTCCACAGGGCTTCACCCTGTGCAAAAGAGATCTGGCTTTATGCTGCTCTCCTGTCAAGGACTGTATTTCACACTTCATGAATCTGATTTTCTTTTCCTGATGAGTATGTTTTATTTTTTTTCCAAGATAATATACATTATAATAATATATGCACAGTCTTATGTTCGACACAATTTCTGTTGTATACATATATATGGGCACAGATGAGAAGGAAAATGGCAAGAAGAGGTGAAGAAAAAGGAAGGTGGAGTACTCTAGCAAGTACTCATGTATAATATGGTCAGGCACCATCTGCTACCACATCTGACAAAGTTTGTCTAACATCTCTAACAGCTGATGGCAATTCCAAGCCCATTCATATTCTTATTTATTGTCACTGAACAGTGCTTTATGACAGATTTTCAGGAAGTTTTGGGACACCCATTTCACTGGAAAAATATTTGCTTGAATTTGTAAACAACAACAGAACTCAGCTATGCATTACAGCCAAACAGCAAGAAGTCTTTCCATTTCCAAGGATGTATTAGAAATCAAAAGAAATTTGGTTGTCAATAGCTGATAGCTATGACCTTGTTATGAAACTTCACAGGGATGAAAGTATCAGCACTGTATATTCAGTCTATTCAAATTTCTTCTTTTATCCTCAGTCACATTAAGATGTGAAACCATCAGTGACATGAATAGTAACTATATAGGGAAAAACATTGTAAGACATGGATTATTAAAACGCAGTTGAAAGTCCCCCTTCATATGGAAAGATATTCCCTTGTTCTTGATCAGGAGGTGGTCTTTGTATAGGCTAATTGTATATCTTAAAAAAAAAACCAACTTCTGAAAAGCACCCTTTTAAAGCTGCCATTTTCATGATCCTATGCAGAGGAATTGGGACTGAGATTTTGCAGCAGTCTGATAAAATGCATGGTCAGTTTTCTTTCAAAGCAGATTTTCATCTTGTAAGGAAGAATACAAGCAAAATTTGAAGTAAGAGAAGTGTGGTGGTTTGAAGAGACTGAGTTGATAGACAGGGTTTTAGACCAATCGCTTCTCACGATTTTGCATATAAAAGGGCACTGGTGAAGGGAAGGGCTCTCTTCTTTTCCGGTCCCTCAGCCGGGAGGG
>VWZT01011601.1:51417-94489 GCA_013397055.1 Pachycephala philippinensis
GCCGGATCTGGCGGCCCGGCCTCGCCTGGGCCGGGGGCGGTGGGCCGGGCCGGGCCTGGGCAGCGGCGCGGGGAGCGGTGTGCCTGGGTGAGGCCCTGCTCCGAGGGCTGCCGGCGGGGAAGGAAAATCCCCGCGCGGAGCCGGGAGAGGCGGGTCCTGGCACTGTGCAGGGCCTCAGATTAAGAGACATATCATGTAGCCACGCTTTTGAATGGACCGAGGCGTCGGCCTCATCAGTCCAGCCATCACCTTTTTTCTAAGTGCTACGTGCGGCCGGCCATCCTTAAGAAACCCAGCGCACACACACCAGCTCTGCACAGCGAGGGGCTGGTCACAGACACGTGGCGGCCACCTCTTGTAGGTCAGCTGCAGCTTGTGTGAACATGGAGGCTTCTGTTAAAGACCATCCACGAAGGTGGAATTTCACACTGGAGTTCTGCGAGGTTTGTCGGCAGCCTTCTGGTTTTTCTACTGTTGACGTCCACGTGAAGAGAAAGGAACGTGGTCAGCTGCCATCCAAGAAAGATGTGGCAGAGTCTGAGTTTCTGCTGCCTTCTCTTTGGTGAACGATGGTGCAGAGAAATGAATGATTGAGTGAAGAATGATGTCCTTTTTAACTATTTCCCTGTGTAGCACCTGTGCTCTTGCATTTGCCTAAGGAGTGCAGGGATAAAGGGGAAGGTAGCATTCTTCTCACACATGATTTTTTCACATACCGCAGAGGAATTGAAAGTACAGCAGTTCAAGGTTGCACGTGAATAAAAGGTTTCAGCTGCAAGGGTATTTAAGCACTAGTATAGATAATTAGGGAAGCTCTGGAAAAATTGCCGTTAAAGGACAGATTAAAAATACATTTTGCTGTCTTAAAATTAGAGAAATTTAAATATTGTATTGTATATATGAACCACCTACTTCTGATAAACTGAATTCAGCACAAATTTATCTAATTAACAATAAACAGTAGCCTATTTGGTTATGTTGGCAAGAAAATATTTCAATTAGTTAAAATATCAAAGCTGAGAAATGGTTCGTGGCAAACGGTTTTTAAAATCAAAATTAACATAAGGATTGTTAGTATGCAAATTTTATGTACTTGCATAGCTGGATTGACATAAAGTGTAATAGCTCCTCTTAAGTAGTCACGTTACTGTATATTAAATTCATAGTCCCAAACGGAGAAGAAATAAACATTTCTTCTATAACAACCTAATGTGACAACACTCAAACAGTTATGACATTTTAAAAAAACTTCATTAAAGATATAGAAGTGTGTTTAAATAAAATTAAGAACAAGATGCCAAGTAAATTAGCCTACCAAGTTGCTTTCCATATAGGACTTCATAACCCTCAGACTTGCCGCCTTAGAGTGCTATCTTGCAAACAGACATTTTGAAGCTAAATGTTGTCATAACAATAACTTCTCTGCCAATAAATATGCAGCATTAATGCCAAGAGCAGGGTGCCTGTGGAAAGCAATAAGGTCATTCTGGGTTTATCTTTTATCTACTGCTGGTCAGATTTTGTGTGCTTCAAGGACTAATTGGCACTTGGATAAGAGACTTGAATAGAAGTATTAGCTGCACTCAAGGAAGGTGAAAAGCAACATTTGCTGAAATTAAACATTTTCGAATCAGCATAGCTGTATAGTTAGTTCCCTAGCTGAGGAATACTTTAAGCAGCTGAGCTGGGAAAATTGCAGAAGTTGTACAGATGAAATTAGCAACTGGAGAAAGGAGGTGGAATAAGGCAGTAGCTCTTGCTTTCCAAACTCCCAGGAGAAATGGAGGACACTAATAGCAAAAGTTAGCAGTCAAAAAAAGATGAGTACCAGCCAGCCTGCTGCCTTAAAAGGTGTATCTTTTTGGACAGAAGTAGCTGGTCTTGTTTCCTTAGGCTGTATTGGAGCTTTTAATTCAATATCGCATGCCGTTTACTGAACCAATGAAATTAGACAGAATTAACAAATTTTATATCTGCTACATGGACTATAAACTGAGTTACTGACACTTCTCTAACAGCTAGCCAGTGGTCAGGTGCCGGTGAACAAGGTTATTGATAACAAGGTGCTTGTAGACTTTTTGTGGCTAAATTTTTAAACAAAACAAACAAAATTTAGCATTTTTTTTCAAAGGCTTCCATGGCTATGCTTTTAGATAATACAGATTTTATTATATAAAATTAAAAAATCGCCTGAAAATGGGTAAACCATGAAAGATGGTGTCCAGAGAGGCTGAGAAAGGACCTGGGCAACCTGTTCTTACTGTGGCACTAGCCTGGCTTTGAGCAAGAGATTAGACTGGATATTTTTCAGATCCTTTTAAACATAAATTATTCTATGGTTCTCTACTAGTTTCTTACTAGTAAGAAGTATCTGAATAGCTGGATTCAATTGTTAGTTTTTAAAAAATAATGTGTTTTAATGCTGTTGCAAGAAAGTGATGAAGAATGCAATGGTTATTTCAGGACTGGAGATTGTTTTTGGTGGAGATGTTCTTATGTAGCCTGTTCAGTGTAAGTTCTTTTTGTGATGTCACCAAAAGGACAACGCAATCCTTGAATATATATTTATATTTATATATATAAATGGAGAGTGGCAAACACGAATAGAGAAATGATCTTTCTTGCGTATGTGGCATCCATAAAACGACTGGAATACTGTCTCCAGATGTGACATTTGCTTTTCAAGATAGAAAATCAGTTTTGACTTGAGGTTGAAGGACCTTAAACGAAGTTTATCAAAGAATAGGGGTAAGAAGGATATGAATCACTATATGTAAGAAGAGGCATAATATTGGAGCGATTTAAAGTCTTTAAATTTATAGTCTTATGACATAAGGTGATCCCATGACTGGAAGTTTAACAAACACAACCTTGAGTAAGATGTGCTATTCTAGCAATTAGGATAACATAGGGATCAATTACTTGTGATTGCTTGAAATCTTAACAAAAATCGGAGGTCTTTATAAATGGCTTGCTTTTATCTAACTTCTAAGGAAAATACAATGGCAGAGGTTTTCAGGAGGTTAGATGAGATAATGAGTATGATCTATTACTCTCATGACTTTTATGACACTTCGGCTTCCCTCAAGAATTGGTGCTACAGAGGCCAGATGATTATTTCTATGCAGCACAGTGCAATGCAATGTGGAAAAACCCAGCGCCACTCTGAATGCACTCAGTGGCTGCCAGACTAGCATATCTAAGCTTTGCATGGGATAATTCATATAATCATGCAATGATTTTGTGTTGTAAAGGACCTTAAAAATTATCCAGTTCTGCCGGTGAGGGTCATCTTCCAGTAAAACAGGTTGCTTAAAGTTCTATCGACCCTAGCCTTGAACACTTCCAGGGATCGAGCATCCACATTTCTGGGCAAGTTTTTTCAGTGTCTGACTATTCTCATAGTGAAGAATTTTTTTCTAATATCTAATCTAAACCTTCCCTCTTTTGGTTTGAAGCCAGGTTTTGTCCTGTCACTACATGCCCTCCTAAATGGTCTCTCTTCAACTCTCTTGTTGGCCCCCTCTAGGCACAGGAAGGTGCTCTAAGGTTTCCCTGGAGCCTTCTCTTCTCCAGACTGAACAACCCCAACTCTCAGTCCGTCTTCATAAGAGAGGTGTTCCAGACCTCTATCATTTTGATGGCCCTCCTCTGGACTCCCTCCAACATGTCTGCATTCTTGGTGCAGCCCAGGATAAGGTTGGCCTTCTGGACCACAAGCACAAATTGCTGTGTCATGTCGAGTTTCTCAATTAATTGAGCTGCTGCCCCACATCTGGAATACTGTGTAAATGCAGCTACTTCCTTCAGTACCAGAGCTGCCCCAAAGCGAGGTGGAAGCCTTGTCTGTGGTGGCTACAGAGGTGTGTGGCAAGAGGCCATACTACAGTGGCACAGCTAAATCTGTGTTTGGGTTACACAGCACTGTTTCATGCTTTTTAGCCATATTCTGGCTATTAGTTATTGGACTTAATGTCTTGTTAGGGCTAAATTTCATCTTGGATGCTTAACATTTGGGTTTATACCTACAATTCGCATGAAATTTCTGTTTGCTGCAGGATTTTTCAGATCCAGGCTTACGTTGAAAGGTTTGTTGGTTAGCTACTTTATTTTACAGCGAGGTTACAAAATAGATAATTATTTTTATGTGATATATTTATAACATGTTTATGCCTGTTTTGTTAAATGCAGTGCTCCACTGTTCTTATGTCAACTTGATGTTATTCCACAATTAAACTAGTTTGGGCATGTTTACACATTGCGTGAAACTCCAGTTTATTTCAGAGAATATTCTGAGTACGGAGAACTTTCAATACCTTAGATGATCTCATAGGACAGATTCAGAACATGCATTAAGACTTTCCTGATGTTTGTGTTTTACTTGTGCCTTGCACTTCAGCACAACTAAAAGCAAAGATTGCAGGAGTGTTGTAATGTGTTGTGAATGCTCAGAAGACTAGGGATTTTTGTCATCATTCAGATTTGCTTTTTGAGTAGCATTTTGCATCTAAAGGGGAAAGAAACCTTCCATTTTAAAAAAAAATCCATTGGTTATTTTCCATGCAGTTTCCATGGCAGAACTTGCTATTTGAGGAATCCGATGGTTTAACAGCAGCTTGTTTATTGGGCAAAGAGCTGCATTGGTTACTCATAAGAAATGTGATTTAGTGCTTTCTGAGAACTATATGCATTTCTCACAAGTACAGTTCATTTTGTCCCAGGAGAGCCATGTCATCTCAAATAATATTTCAGGTGAGCTGAATGCACAGCTACCATGGATGCACAGCTGTATATAGTTCAGTATTTTTCCACTGTACTACCCTGTACCACAGAACTGCACTTCCCTACAGGACTCATTCTACATTCTAATATTGTGTAATGGATTACTTTTTGTAGATTGTGCAATTACTGTTTTTTTCCCAAACACTGAAATCAATTTGGCCCTTAAAAATACTTTTTTTCCCCCCAGTTTTGCTAAAGATTCAATTGAAGTTGACAACAGGGAGAACAGGGTCAAGCTTTGCCAAAATTCGCCTTGGGCTACGTTGAAATTCAGGTGGAGGGTCTGCTCTATCCAGTGAGTTTCCACCTATAATCTATAGAATCCTGTAAGTGTATGTAGCCTCTTAAAAAGTAATTACTGCAAAAGCTAAGAAAAGCAAACCTGTTGCTGGTGGGCCTATGTTTGCTGTTGGGGAAAGTGGGTTGTGCCTTGGTGGGCACGGTCCCCCCTTTCTTTTAGGCAGGAAAGCAGTTTAAAAGCAGTTATAAATCAGACCTTCAATCTATTTTTACCTTTGGATACCCATGAAATATGAAACTTGAATCCCTTTTTTACCCTGACTTTACTTGTTTTGTCTGTTTTAAGAATCAGATTATGACTTTGTCAGTACTGAGGACCTTTAAGAAAAGTGCAAATTATCCTTTGTGAGACCACAGACATGATAGTTAGTTAGTTAGTTAGTTAGTTAGTTAGTTAGTTAGTTAGTTAGTTAGTTAGTTAGTTAGTTAGTTAGTTAGTTTAATACCAGTTAAGGTTCACCTGCAAGCACTCTGCCTGTAGTAAAAACATGCTCATAATGAATGAATTCACATAGGGTTTTTAGTTATTTGAACAACTGAACAAAAGCATTGATTTACTCTCCTCAGAGACCAGCATAATGAATTATCCACCTATGCTCTTTGTCCAGTCTATTAATATACATTTTGGATAGAATTTTTGGATCAATGTGATTTATTAACAAGAAGCTTTTGAGTGGGGAGAAAAACCCAACCCAACAAATAAGTAGACTTGTCCAAAGGAATATGTTTCCTGATTGTGGTTTCTCACTGTTTCCATCAAGACCTCCCTATATATAGAATGACAGAGAAAGAATATGTGGTTGTGAAATAGATACTTACCTTTAAAAAATGTAAAACTGAAAAACATGTAATTTTAAAAAGTTTTAGAATTATCAGTGATGAACTAATAGTGATAATTACCAGGAGATGCATAGTCAACTATGGAGGCATAAGAAAAAAAAGGAAGTGCAAGGACAAACCACACTTGCATAAAATTGCCACAGCTAATTAATTTGGGAGCATGAACAGTGCAACAGATAATATTATGTATCATAGATACTATCTATCATATATTGTGTCTGTCTTGTATTTCCTGAAACTTAGACCTGTGTTAATTTTCATGGGAGATCAGTGACATTATGATATGCATATGAAAATGGGTGGGACCTTGATTGCAAGGAGTTATTGTAATTAACACTGATTTTAGTATACTCTGTAAGTACCTTTTTGAAGTCATAAAAATTAAAATATGGTTAAGAAGCCCTTTTGGGATCTAGAGTGCATTTTCACATTTTAATTGGGTAGTGTAGAAAAGCAAGCTGCTTCTAACGATGATGTATGAGTCGTAAAGATAGCCGTATGAGTCAGGGGAAGTTTAAGTTGGATATGAGGAAAAAGTTTTTCACCCAGAGGGTGGTTGGGCACTGGAACAGGCTCCCCAGGGCAGCAGTCACAGCATCAAGCCTGACAGAGTTCAAGAAGCGTTTGGACAATGCTCTGGGGTACATGTGTGACTCTTGGGATGTCCTGTGCAGAGTGAGGAGTTGGACTCGATGGTTCTGAGAGGTCCCTTCCAGCTCAGCATATTCTATGATTCTACTTAAATACATCTGGGGACCAGAATGTCAGGGCTACTGATTATTCTTGTTGGAAATACAACTTTGTCTTCAGAAGGAAAGAGAAACAAGGGGAAATATGGTTAAGTTGCCTTGGTCTAAGAAATAGTTTGATAGACATCTCCACACCTCCAATCAGCATCACTTCAGAGCTGATCTCTGTGACATTGTGATCTCCTTGCTCACTGCAATGCAGTCATGCTCACTTGCAAAGTTACTGTATTTCCTCTGCATCCCAGAGGCAAAAACAGCTTCAGGACCTGTGTGGGTTTTAGATGCATACAGATGCTGGTATGACTGTGTAGTACCAGTAAACTTGTTTGTCTAGAGTTAGTTTGAAGTCTTAGTTCCTGAGCTGGAGAGTCTGCAAGACTAGTGTCCTGCAAACATCCGGGCATATTCTATCTTTGCTGTCATTGGAGTTAATTAGTGTGAGAACATATGCCTGAGTCCGTTCAGAATCTAATTAAATGACATATACAATATTTTCTTCATGGAAGGCCTTCGTGAAAGCCTGTAAAGATTTAAGGTTCTTGACTAAGTTTTTGAGAACTTATTTTTAATATTCAGAAGAACACTTCCTCCTGGCACTATACTACAGCCTTGGAGAGGGACTTTTTACAAGGGCATGTCGTGATAGGAAAAGGGAGAATGGCTTCAACCTGAAAGAGGGCAAGTTTAGAGTAGATATGAGGAAGAATTTCTTTACTGTGAAGGTGGTGACTCACTGTCACCGGTTGCCCAGAAAAGCTGTGGCTGCCCCATCCCTGGGAGTGTTCAAGGCCAGGCTGGATGGGGCTTGGAGCAACCTGATGTAGTGTGGGGTGGGGTGGGGTAGAACCAGATGAGATAAAGGTCCCTTCCAACCTATACCGTTCTATAATTCTATGATTCTATACTAACTAACAATATTATCCAACACATGCTGTTGTTCATCTGCTCATACCACTCAGATGATACCATTCTGGTAAGTTTTCTCTTCATTCACATTCAAAGCCATCAGCTTTGCTTTCAAGTTGACCTATGTTCTATTCCAGGCCAGAGACCAAATTCTCAATTATTTTCACTGTAATGACTGCAGCACTGTCAAACATTTATACCTAACTTTTTAAAGAAAAACTATTTGAAGAAATAGACAATACTGTTGGGATTAACACCAGGTCATAGGGCTCTTCAGCCCTGATTTCTCCATAGCCACTGATGATGAACAAGGCTCACCTTAGCAGCACTTCTGTCACATCAGCAGCTGTCATCAAACAATGAGCCTCCAGTTTTTCTCCAGGTCTGTTTTAGTGCCTGCCCTGATGGTCTAGACTATCTCACCTAGTCAGTGCTGCAATAAGCCTGTAAATACTTCATACTGAAGCTGTGTTTGATGGTCCCATCTCTCTGCATTGGCACAAGAAGCCACGTTTTGTTGCATGGCTTTGCCTAGCCAAGCAAATTCTGTTCAAGTACATGTAGTTAATTGTGCTTTACAAGCAGCCCTTGGGGGCAGTGGCTCTGAGCATAGTGACTACTGGATAGTTGCCAGCTTGCTCCTGATAATTGGTGTGAGGGTGTGGACGTAGCGACCAGCTTAGGTTTTTTACCTTGTGATCTGTTCCTTGCAGAGGCGCAGGAAAGTAAGAGTATCCTCAACCAAGGCCTTCTGCTTTACCAGAGAGTGAGGTGGTAGGGTGAGGGGGAGAAATTATCAGAGAAAAACCATGTCGTGGCTTGATTCTACTCAGCTTAGTTTTTCTGAGTCCAGCTTTGTTCTTTGATTTCAGTAATACTTTTTTTTACAATGGCCTTCTGTACCCTGGCCAGTATATGCACTTCATGTACTAAATTGCCTTAGATGCATTGAAGATCTGCACTAAGGGCTTGATTGCATAATATATTATGCTAAGGTAGCTGAGTCTACTTCTGCAGGTCCAGCCATGAAGCTAATAAAATTAGCTAAAAAATCAGCAAAGGTACAGCACTGATTGTATGGTAGGGGAATGACTCCTCACAATCCTCAAAAGGATTAATCTGAGGAAAGGCAGAAGTACTGCTGATCTTTATTGTCACCTTTCTTTACAGGGAAAATTTCATACACTGAGAGCAAGCCTTTTATATCCTGCTCTTGTCCAGCACCTTTCCTGCAGTTACACCTGCATTTCACTCACCTTCACCAATGTAATACATTTAGTTTCCCTATCCAGCATCCTCTCCACTAGATATACCCACTGAATTTTCTGGTATCTGCCAGGGAGTACTGGAGGTGCACTGCTGAAACCATGCCAGGGTAAGGTCCCATATATAATGACATGCAGCTACAAGAATCCGGGACCAGCCCAATACTATTATTAATAGTATTAGTATTAATGCTAAGGCCTATTACTACAGTTCCTCCTATTGTCTTGATAGCTGCTTTTTTTATCACTTGATGATATTTTATGTGCTAGGGGAGACAGAAGGACTTGATAAGTCTGGGTGATCAGAGTAAGTTTGGGTCCAGCAACTTTGCCTCCTGTCTCCAGATCCAGTTTGGCCATGCCAGCTAGGGAATGTCCCCTGATTTTCCCCACTGCTCTGAGTTACTAATCAGAATGGAGCACGAGACCCGTACAATGTCTGTCATTACAAAGACTGAACTAAATTAGCTTTGCTGAAGCCAAGAGGACTCCATAAGGTTGAACATTTCTTTGTTGCATCCTCCAGTGCTGTGTGTGAAACCTGTGTGGGCAGTCAGGCTTTGACATGATTATGCATCACTAAAACAATGTCAATAGATTTCAAATGGGGAGAACTGGATATTGGAACACCGAACAGCTCAGAAACTCAGCAAGGACAATAGCAAGAGAAGGGCACCGATACCAGCAGACTGTGGGATGGAAATTTGCTTGACATGTCATTTTTTCTTTTGCTCTCTCCCTGAAAAAGGTCTCCATTTTGCAGTTAACTAATTTTTTTTTCTCCTGAAGTGAAACTAAACAGACTGTTTTGAACTTGAGTTCTCTGGCAGCAAGAAGGGAAACTCTTTATCTCATAGATGGGCTAGTGAGGTTTTTAAAGTCTGTTTTCTTTTTTTCCGCTCCGGAGATACCTGTGGATTCTTAGTATTCATGCAAAAGAAAAGCTGCATCTGTTTTCCTAGGTTCTGAAGGGTTTCAAAACTGTCTTTATGTAAAACTGCTGTACTTTCCTGTACTTCGGATATTTCCAAAAGAACAGGACTATTGTGAACAGGTAACCATTTAAGAAGTGCAGGGGATTTCAGGATCTTGATTCACATTGTTCTTCTGGTGCAGGATTAGAAATATAAGGTGTGGAGCTGAAAAGATCTTCCCCTCTATATCCAGACCTTGCAACACCACCCCCCATCAATTAATTATATGTGCTTTGCACTTTCATTCTGTGTAGATGTTGAAGGAGAAGCTTTTCCCTGAACACACTGCGCATTTTCCAGGCCAACAATGTAGAAGCAGAGCTGGCTTTAAGCTCAACCAACTTAGGCAACGAAATAAAGAAAGGAGAACATATCGTATCTGTATGGTTGCCTGAACTGCATGGTCATGCTGAAGGGGAGTGTTCCTGCTTGTGGGTAACACTGCCACGCAATGAGAGACAGCAGTCCTGGCAGGGCTCTGACAGCTTCTATCTGTGCTATATGGCAAAGTTCTGTCTGCTGGCAGGGTAGATCCTTCACTATTTGCTTTGCTGGAAAGATGACTGAAACTTGGTTGGATACACGGTTTGGGTTTCCAACCCTTATCTCACACTTGATTGATCTGAGACCTCATTGAACTTGTCCAGCCCTCAATAGGAAGATTAGTGCCATTTCCTCCATTTACATGTGGGCAACCAAGTCATGTGAAGACCAGGCAATTTTTCAGGAGAAGACAGTGTGTTCTTGTTTCCTGATGGAGCAATTACATGTGTCGGTGCTGATTTGGCAGATGGAGCAAGTTAAAACAAGGGAGAATGATAAAGCTAGTCACAACCCCAGGCTCCAGATGGCTCAGCCAACAAAGTCCCATATAAACACTGTCCAGATTTATGGTTGGACTCAGCAATCTTAAAGGTCTTTTTCAACCTGAATGATTCTTGACCCTCTATCATAGTCTCTCCAGAGACTGATGTGAAAGTTTGATTCCCTCCCTCTAGTTTCTTTCATAGTCATGCTATTATTCCTTGCTTCCTTCACTTCAGTTAAAATACCATGTTTGATACACCTAGAGGACCCAACTCTACTGTTCTTAATGCCTGTGTTGGTATTTCTGATAAAAGCTGAAGGCTGTTTACATCTGTAAATCTACTACCACGTACTCAACTGACTATTTAAGTGGATTTTGTGCTGTGAGACTGGCCTGCTAAGGGACTTCGTTAATATTAACTGCAGAAAATGCTTTTTAACTGTGCTTCTACGGAATTCAACCCCTGAGAAATTAAGTCTAAAACTATTCTCAGTGATACATGCCGGAATTGAATCTTCGTGTACAACAAATGAATTGCAGTGAGCCATGAAGGATATTTTAGGATCCAGTGCTGCAAGAGATTGAGCGGTGCTAATTCCCTGGAAAGTTGAGTAGGGGAATGCCTCTTTGGAGAACTCCTGGGCTTTTGAACTTGCACTATTCAAAGCTACTTCTCCTGTTCCCACATACAAATACAAATTGCATGGAGTACAGCAAAGGAAAATACAACGGGCATTATTTTCCTGGCTTGCTAAACAAAACAGCATTGTGGACAAGTGAAGAGGAACAGTTAGCCTTTTATGCTGAGCATAGCAAGAACTATTTGAGACATAATTTATCAATTGCATTAATTAGTTTTCAGGGTTAGTGTTATTATTCATGGATTAGATTATCATCCACAAGGACAGAAGAACTGAAGAAATCCAAGAGACTAGGCAAAGCAAAGACGTGTTTTGCCCATCAGTGGGTTGATAAATATTTCAATACAGAAACAGTCAATACTCTAGGGCAAAGCAAAACTGCAAGTGTTGAGAATTTCCTGGATGAAGCTTCTATCACCAGCTGTTAGGCATTTTAAAGGCATTACTTCATTTTCCTCTAACCACAAAACAAATTGTGGCTGGCACAGGAAGGCATTCTAGCTTTGCATCACTGAGAATTCAAAAGACAAAAATTATTGTTTTCTTCAGACCAAAATGAATGTTGTGGAGTGTGTTTAAGACAAGTTTAATTATCCAAAAAACTGGAATTTAAATATTTCTATCAGTGCAATATCAGGAAACTTCAGGCATTACATGATATTTATTAGGAGCTTGGTTTTATTCATATCGAACAGCATAAACAAAGATGGGCACATTCCAGATTTTAGATGTAGTGATATAAAAGAGAAAGTGTTCCCACCCCCATTTTTACGAAGACAACTTTCCTAATATAATGTAGTAATTTCAGGGAGTGGGATTATAAGTCAGCTAGAAAACTGGCCTTGTTGCTTAGATTTGGGCAGAATATAATTATTGTAAAGCTTCAGAGAACAGATGGCCAGAGATTTCAGAAGTGATAAATACCAGCTTTCTGCTTTGGAGTGGTCGGTGTTAGGCCTAGAGGTCACATTCAGGCTACTCTGAGTTTTCCTGCAATGTTTGATTGTAGCAAGACTCTCCAGGGCTCCTCTAAGGATCCATCCTTGGTCACTCAGCAATCCAATGGGGTACCATGGCTATCTGGTCACCGGAAAGCACTACTGCACAGGGCTCCAGCACATCCCTAGCAAAGGAATGAGACAGCTGTACCAAGAAGAATTTTGCTTACCTTGGGCCTTTGTTTCTATTGGTTATCTTGACTGTTGGCATCACTGTGTCAGCAATAGATCATGCTTGATTACAACCTTCTGATTACTCATATATTTCTTTTTTTCCCTGAAAAATATTTAAGGATCAAGAAACGCTGAATGAATCCAAAAGGGTTTTTTTAAATTTTGGGTTTGGACAGACTTAAAATATGGCAGGAGAGATCAATAGTGGAGGATGTTTGAATGGAAACAAATTCTTCAGAACTATTTCCTTTCCTTTTAGTACTCTTCAGACACAGTGGAGCTTCAGCTTAGCCAACTGCTGCAACATTTCAGACTGTCAGACTTTGGGATATATCAAAAACCATGAATTATACTGCTGTCTTCACATAGCTTATGGGAAACAAGGAATGTCTATGTGAACTGCTATGTGTTTCATCCTGTCAGCACTCTGACAAGGTTCTGAAAATGTGGGATTGCTTGTGGAAAAGTTGAGCAAAGACTTAAGACTCTTTGGAAGCAAAGGGATCACTCAGAGTTTATTCTGAAAGCGTTTGAGTAATTTCTGATGCCTCCTAGAGAAAAAAAGAGAAGTATCTTATGACCTGTTACAGCAAAAATTTCAAGGAAATGCTTGTGGGGCTTTCTGTAATTATCTTGGGAGTGCCTCTTAGCAACACACGTATTCACAATCTTGGGCAATAGCAGACTGATGTGCACCTTTAAAGCATATTTTGTGTTTGTAGCCTTTTAGCACTGAATGATGTCTTCTAACATGCAGCTTGTGACAGCAGCTACCTGAATTGGTGTGTTTTCTCTCATGCTACAATGTCTTTTCCACAGGCAAGAGAGATTAATCAAAATCAGAAATTTAAGTCACTGCTCCCTTTAACCACTTACAGGATTAGAAAAGACAGCAACAAAGACATCAATTATTAAACCATAATTTACCTTATTGTGTCCAGAATAGCTAACTTCAAAGAAAACGCCATTTATTTTTCAGTTACACACAACATAATTTATGCATTGCATTTGAAGTATGTGAAATGCAGTGATAAGTTAACATAAATATTCAACATAGACAAAGGAACAAACTCTTTGTCCTTATCTTTCACTGCCTTGTAATCATTTCTCCTTGCTAGGTGACTGTTGCTATTCTTGGTGATTGGCAGAGCAGTCTGTGAGTCTGACTGTCAGCAAAATGACACGAATTATATTATCACCTCTCCCTTTTTTATAGACTGTTTCATCATTTGTATCTTAGTTTTTAATGTTGTTATTAGGCCTGATGTTCTTCTGTTCTTCAGATCTTGAAGAAAAGGGTACTTTCTACTTTGACACACTTTATAACACTTTCTCCCTTAATATAGGGAGTTTATAAAAATTCTTTGAAATATACTTATATAAGTAATAAAAGTTATCCTTGAAAAAGTTATTACTTTCCTTCCTTTTAACATGTGATGGTGCATTGCTGCAATTTTTCTTTCTTCCAGGCATTCACCCCTTTCCAACCTCAAACTGTTTGAGTCTGATCCCAGTTCATTGTATCTGATTTACTGAATAGGTGCTGAAAGTCCCACCAACTTGTTACACTCCTAATCTTTTTCTGGAAGAAAAAAGGGAGGACCTGATAGGTGAGGTCAAGAAGAACTTAACTGTTCATCTAATTGAAGTCTTAACAGTTTGATCAGTGAAGTATCAGCATCCTAGGTTTTTCATAGGATGACCATGATACTAATGTTAATGGCTTTTTTCTCACTCCAGGGCTCATTTCCATGTGTTGGCTACACGTTGCTTTTTCTTCATTGATCTGCAATGTGGCATCACATCTGGGTTTGCAATGTGTGTTGCGGTGTACATGTGCTGGAAATACCTGAGTTTTGTGAAGCTGAATGCAGGTTTTGCTCAGCTCCCAAGGTTACATTCATTCAATAACCCGTAGCTGACTGCTGGAGAGTTTTTATAGCCCTGGGGCCACAGCATCATCCTTTGCTCAAACTTTCAGTGTCCCTGCTGTCATCTCATGCTTGTACTCCTACACTCTACATTATTTTATTATAAAAAGTAGTTCATGCTCTATGGTAACTATTTGTTGCTATCATCTATTAGTTACAGAATTATATGAAAAGGATATGAGAATATTTTACCACATAATGTATTAAAAATAATACTGTATTTCATTTTTCTGCTTGCTAACTTTTCCGTAGCTTTCAATATGACTTACTTTTAGGATCAAAGTTACTGCTTTTCCTTTTGTAGTCAGTTCTGGAAGTTTGGTAACTTTACCTTTTCTGTATTTGTTGAGCTTAGGTCCTTCTAAGTCCTGACTGGCAATTCAGTTCTTGTTATGAAGGAGCAAAACATCAACTCCTCATTGGTCCTATTTCCATTATTTCCTCATAACAAGTAGCTGTATTAATTATTCTGGTGGTTTTAATCTTTTGTATTTCAGATGAATGCTTCATTGAACTATTTCGTTACCAAAGTATTTAATTTTTAAAAGTAAAGGAAGTAGTAATATAAAACCTGCATGCCACCTCTATTTAATATTCAGATCCTTCCTGATCATTTCCTGGCAGAATTTATTATAATATTAAAAGTGGGGTTTTTTTAAGTTATTTTATTAATATAATCAAAGCAAAGTAACAAACATCTGAATAGAAACGTTCTGATAATAGGGAATTTTCTGATAAGAGGATGAGTCCTATATATATTTGCAAGGCCCTGAATAAATTGCTAGTAAGATTGTCTTCTCTTGAATACATCCAAATTTTGTGTTCCATCAGACATTTATCACATATAAAAACGGATGTAATAAAGAACATCAGCTCACCACTGAGAGGTTGAAGCAGTATGTATTTAAAAAGAAAATATTAACAGCTGTATTCTGAAATATATAAAAATCCAGTTTTACCCATTGCTATATTAACTGACACATTGCCAGTGAAATTTTATCTTATTGATCTAAACGTGATAAGAAACAGTAAAGCATTTTTGAGGGTTCTGAAGGTACCTGTCACCTTAGATGTTTGCAGATGGCAGGAATATCTTGAAATCCTGACTCAGCATTTGAGAATGGTTACATTCCAGTACATGTGACCATTTTCCTGGGCATTTATTAAATGACATAGATGCCTGACAATGGTCCTCAAAGAAAAAAAGCCCTGGTGAAGTTTGTTTTTCAGATCACTTTCTTCCTGAGAATTGCATAAAGCTCACAGGTTTGGTAGTTGTTTGTGGAAAGTGTTAAGCTTTCTTTTTACACAAGACAAATATTATTTCGCTCATTTGTTTACATGTTAAGCTTTCGTTTTACACAAGACATATATTTTTTTAACTCATTTGTTTACATGTTAATCTTGCTACCCTTTTAAAATTGTGTCTAAGAATTACTAGGAGTAATGCAAGTGAAAAAGAGAAGATATTCAAAGTCAAGTTAGCACATGATTTTACAGACCATTCCTTGAAGTTCAAGAAGCATGATTAAATAGAAACAGGTGCTGGAGAAGGATGTATCTGCAGATGATTTAAGTAGTCACTGGCATGAATCTTTTCTGAAATTAGGAAATCCAAGAGGTGTATGTCAGGAAAAATGTCTTTAGTGAAGGAGAGAGGAGACAAGGGGAATTATATGCATGGTTGGCATGACCGCTGGGTAAGAAAATAAAATTACTTCTCCAGATAGGAAGAGATTTACAAGCACCATAGCTGTCTGTCAGATGAGAACCTAATAGCGTAAATGAAAGTTCAAACAGTGAAAAGTGCAGCGTTGAATTATTTAACAAAAACTATGGTAACACAGAGCAAGCTGAGACTCTGCATGAAACAATGCTAAAGGTAACATAACTGGGGCCTTCTGAATATCTCTTTCCGGTAGGAAACATAGATGTGTACATACACACAGTTGCATGGAATAGCTGAATATACCACACAGTCTGTTTTATTAAATTAATTGCTGTTAGTATATCTAGTACAGTAATTGAAAAAGAAATTTGGAAATGCTGGTCCTGAGATGTGGAAGAAACAAAACACCTTCAGAAAGGGCTGGAGCATCTCTCCTACGAAGGAAAAGCTGAGGCTGTTCAGCCTGAAACAAAGGCAGTTCAGGGAAAACTGTTCACAATGGAAGGATGTAAAGAGGTGAAACCAGAGGTTTTTTCATTGATTTCTGGTGATGAGATCAGAGGCAAACTGAAACACAGGAGGTTCCCTCTGATCAGGAAATGCTTCTTTACCATGAAGATGACTGAGCACTGGCACAGGCTGCCCAGAGTTGTGCAGTCTCCGTCCTTGGAGATATTCAAAAGCCATCTGGAGGTGATCCTGGGCAACTGGCTCTAGGTGGCCCTGACTGAGCAGGGTACTGGATCAGGTGCCCCGCACAGGTCCTTTCCAGTTTCAACCAGCCTGTGATTCTACCAGTTACGCATAGCTATAGGTACATGTCTGTTTTGCATATATTCTCCTGTAGACTGTGTTATTAGAACTGCTAGTGCCAATTTGACTAGTTTTGCACTGTTGAGGACACAAAGGGCATTCTAAGGACGACATCTCAACTGGTAGTCATGAATTATGAAGAGGATGAAACGTAATTTAGTGCATACACTAGGAGTGCTTTGAAGGACATTTACATGTGATTACATGTGAGAGCAAGTAAGAGGAGAGATGTGTGATATTTTTAACTTCCTAAACAAGGCAAATTAAAAAATTATATTAGATGATAATATGATAATCATTGCATTAGAAGGTATCTGTTTGAAAAAAAAAATCTTCATACAGCCAACTATCTCACTGATTTGTCATTTAACCTTTAAATAAGTAGAAAATGGTATTTTCAGCAATAAGCTTCTGAAGTCCATAAGGCCCTCGGAAACCATGGTAATTTTCCTGAACTGTGAGAGACACACCTGTTGCTGGCGGCGGTGCCAAGAGGCAATCAAGGACTCAGACACGCGAGTGGTCAGCAGAAAGGAATGGATTGATTGATTTATTTATTTAATAAAGGACGGGTTTTTATGTGTTTAGTTCTTTTAGTGTTTTCCTAAAAGGCAAGAGGTATTGGACCTCTAACTAACTACCTATCAGGGTAATTGGTCAATTCACACATCATTCATTTCTCTAGTCAGTATCACAACAATTCTAATTATAAACGCAGGTGCAAGATTAGCAAAGTCTGTTTACAGAAAACCTTATCATGTTTTGCATAGTTTCACATGAGACACACCTACCTTTCTGTCTTATTAATAGGCATTTGCATGTCTAATTTGTCTTGCATTGTGCTGTGATTTCACTCTGCTGGAGTGGCAAAGGGTCAAAACTAACTGTATTTTGGAAGAAAGATATTAAAGTTGGTCTGGCAACTCAACTAAATTCTCTCATCTTCTGAGAAATAGGCTCAGCCTGATCCCAAAAGCTCCATTTCAATCTTTTGATTAGCAGAGCTTGAGAGCACCTCTTGGCTGGCATATTAAGCCAACATGGAGCAAACTTTGCATTCTGACTCATAAAGGCTCTTTGCAAGTATCACTAACAGGCCTTGGAATAAATCCTTCCTTCATTTTTTTTGTAACTTTTTTTTACCCCAATAAGGATTTAGTTTAGCAAGGCATTTTGTACACAGAATCAGTTGTTTGATGGGGATAATTTCTTATCGGACATGACTATTTTGCTATATCTGGTCAGCACTAGAAAGGTTAGTTTTCAACATCTTTTTTTTTCCATTTGTGGTACAGGGCAACTTCAAATCTGCTGACCTGATTAGTGCAAGGAGACCTGAATACTCCACAGCAGACTTGTGCCATGGGCAACACTATTTATGGCACATACTGTTTAGAAACCTAACAGCATCAAACACAATCAAATAATATAATGAACACAATTAAAGGTGAATGCTGTATGACTGACAGATTTGTAGACAGAATTAAATACAGGCAGATTCCTGCCTCTGCTTCATTATTTTCTATGCAACCTTTAAGTCATATGGAAAAATATATTTCTGCTTAAAAACATTCCTCTTCATTGCACATCCAAGGACAACTGCAAGTTCTGGGTAACAGAGAATGAAACAGTTCTATAGATAAACAGCATAATTAATATTTATTTAATGGAGGAAGAGTAAAGTAGTAAATGAAAAAAAAGCTACTCTTGAAAATAAAGCACTAGTTTTGCGCTGGGAGTTATGAATTTCATTAATTTCCTGTCAGGATTTTATTTTTGTAGTCGTCATTTTTACTCATGAGTGGGTGGCTCTTAAGATGAACAGCTGAAACAATTTAACTGGGAACCTTAGAGCTGTGGAAATTTCAATTGTACACTGTAGAAGACTTTGATAGCGAGCAAGAGTTCACTCGAAGTGCTGTTTTGACACACAATGCCTTTGAATTCAGGTTAGGCAAGTTTTCTCATGTAGTGAGTGACTTGTTCTGTTTCTAAAGGAAAAACTAGATAAAAATCACATGGAGGTGGTAGATCAGTACAGGTTAGCTGCTTTTGGCGCTGTAGTTCTTTATGCAAATTGTCTTTGCTGACCTGTGTGGTCAGGAAGAGGGGGTTGTGGTCTATCATGAGTAGTGATGTGAGCCATCATGGTAGCCAAGGGAGAAGAAAAAATAAAACACCCAGGCAAAAAAGAATGTCATATACTCCCACTTAGAGCACCTTAATCTTCCTGTTTGAGAGGCTGGAATGACCTTTTAATAGTAGACCTGTCAGGTGGACAGATGCTAATAATAAGACCCTAGACCTCCCCAGTCACACTAGACATACCTGTGTGCTGCCAAACTAAACAAGAGGGAGCAGGAAAACAGCCTTGTCTTCTAGTCCTCCAGGAGAGACAGAGGACTTTCCCACAACTTGCTCAGAGGTTCTCCTGTCTTCATTTCCCATATTGCTTGTTTTCATCCTTTCTTTTTATGGGTTCCTACTTCACAATCAAAATATTTTTAAAATATAGATGACTATTTAAAAATCCTCATCATAGAAAAAAAAAATCCAGACTAAATAATTTTGTTACTTTTTATTTTTTCATCAAATTCAGCAGCCATAATATATTTCTCGTCTCTTTTTCAAAGTATCCCGTATGCTTTTGCTTTATATTTTCTCAAGCCTATTTATTATTCACTGCTTTCAAGATCTAACTGTGTTTGTATCGGCATTGAACAGGTAAGGATGACAGAATTTGTCATATGATCTGTTCATGCTGTTTCCTTAAACCCTTCTCTCTGTCCTTTACATCCTCAGTTAATGGGAGAGCCAAGGCTTCTGTTTCTCTACTAGAAGTGCATCCCGGTGATGCTCAGACATAGCAGTAGTCTTTGTGTCTACTTGATCCCCATGTCATTGTGTAAATTACAAAACTTATAGTGCTGTTCTCTCATTTGTATATATGTTTCATATTCCTAAAAATTTCAGCAGAAAAGCTGAGTAAGCCTTTCTTTTGTCAGTACTGTGCTACTTGTAATAAATTTGTAAGAGTTGCTTTCCCAGATACCACGCTGACCTTTCTTGGTTCACAGAAACTGGTGAGAAAGACCCACGGAGGATAGGTGGTGAGTATGATGCTGAGAGTAGGCAAAGTTGGCCTTTTGCAATGGGCAGTGTTCTTTTCATAAGCCATGCCTAGACTAGAGTTCAACTCCTTAAAATTGTCAAAGTGAAGGGAATATCTCATCTCAGTGAAGATCTGGTTCTAAGGTAAAGAAGGTGTTTATGTTACTTGCTATTCTGCAGTAGCCATTTTGGTCCTGGTGCTTCTTGAATATAAATGTAACAACACTAGCTTGCAGAGGTTCCTTAATGAATAGAGATACTCCCCTTGTAATGTATGTGATCACTCATACAGTACTGGTTACATCATCTGAAACTGCTGTAGACACATTGCACCCAAGACCTTAGGTTATGAGACTCAAAACAGAACTCAGTAATATAGAAATGCACAAAAATAAAAGCAAAAGGGATTAGAGGTTACTAAGAGATGATTAACAATGGGTTTGATTTGTAACAATGCATACTGGGGAAATCTGTAGAACAAAATTATTTTTGAACTTCAATCTAAGATTTAAAACCAGAGAAGAAATCCATTATTTGAGAAATCTCTGTTTTCACTAAAGGAATGCAGCAATTCTGTGCCTACTGGACATCTCTGCAACAGAATTCATTAAACAGTTTGAAAGACTGATAGGTTGACATGCAGATAACTTTGCACTGAGACTGAATTTTTAAATGAGCTCCATATTGGCAGTCACAGAAATAAAGTGAAAGCCATTAAATCTCGTTGTCAGAAGAAGTCAAAATAAGATGGAGGGTATTTTCTGAGAGTAATTTGGGCCCTTCTGAACTCACAGCACTACTGGTAGTAACTGAATTAAAGTGGTAATTGCTGAGCTTGAAAATGATCCAAAACGGTCAGATATTTGAAGCACAAGAGAAAGATATATTGTCAGTACCTGAGGCAAACTCTGGCATATGACACACCTTTGTGCCCTTTAATCTGCATGATTAAAGATGCTTATAATTAGAAATAAAGTCATGAAAGTTATTTCAGTGAAAGAAGAAATTTCATGCAAAATTTTAAATTTTCTCCCTTTATATATTTTTATAGCCTCATATGGAGTTTATGATCTGTGGTGCTCCTTTCTTAAGAACTGCCAGACCCAGAAGTAAGGAAATACCATCTCTGAACAAAGCAACTTTGAATATTTCAGGAATCTGTGTAACATTATCATTCTTTTGGAGCCTATCACTCTGAAACTTCGGAAGTCCTTGATATTAAATAACTTGATGTGTCTAGGTCATTAAAAGGATTTCTGGTTGGGATAGAAGCACCCAACTGTTTGGGAGCTGAAAAAATGTGCCTGTATCATTGTAGATTTGTCTAGACATATGGAAGAATAAACATTTTTTGTGAGGTACTGGGTTATCTAACACTTAGCAGCAGTGCAGCTTCTCCCTTTAGTACATGAACAAGGAATATTACTTTTTCTTCCTATCTAGGCTGATGTCATATAGATTGAAAATATTCCCTGAACAACTGAAGAAAGGGAAGTTTGCTGCCCTGAATGCTTAAAATGTTTCTCTTCCACGTGCAGGCTGAGGAGCAGGCCCAATGGGGCTTAATGAAAGTCTTTCTATGAGTGTACTCTGCAAGCTGAAAAGAAATGTGTAAGGGAAATTTTAGGAACTAGCAGGCACTTTGCTGATGGCCTTCTTGAACTTTTCATTACTGCATCACCTAGAGAGTTCCATTTTCCTTTCTAGTTCAATGAGAAAACAGAAGGATCTTGATTGAGTTATAAAATCTTGCAGCTCTACATCTGTGTAGCAGGGCTTGAGGGCTTTAAAAGATAATGCTAGCTTGAGGTGCTTGAAGTGGAAATACCAATTGTTTCATTTTCTTTTAACTTCAAAATAAATGAATGTCATTTAGTCAGTTCCCTTTCAACACTCCTTATATCATTACTACATCATATAACCTTCTGTGAAAAGACTGAGATTCTTTTTGATTTGTTGTCATGTTTGAAATTCTTACTTTCAGCCAGGGAATGAAAATTCAGTACTTTCTTGTTTATTTGTTTTGCAGAAACTTGCTTTCCTGATAATCTTCTAGCATGATGTCAGAGATCACCTAAGGGTTATCTTGGCACTGCAAATATATTCTGTTGTTTGATTATTGGTAAAATAAAGTAATGGAATATAGAAACAGCAGAATGAATTAACTCAACTTACTGTGTTTTTGAGTGAAGATACTATTCTTGCCTTGAATTTTATTATTAAAAGTACCCCATATGTATGAGTCTGCCACTTTTGCATAAATCCCACAGAACAGCGATAACAATAAATGCATTAGACTTGCATTACAGCCTCCACCCCACATTAGCTACCAAAATTCTTTTTTGAGTTTGTGCTACTGCTTCTGTCTAAACATTCCCTTCATTCACGCTGTATTTGATACCTTCATGCTGAAACAAGCTAAAGCTGTTCATGGAAAGCCTCCACAATGAAACATGAATAGAATTTGAAGGAGAAAATCTGTTACACTTCCATTTTCTCTTTTTCCAGCTGAGAAGATCTACAAGCAGTACTTGTTGGTGCTATTACAGATGCATAGGTTCAAAACAGCCTATCTTGCTTTTCCTGCTTTTCTGCCTTATAATTTTGTTTTTACTAACTTGTATTCCTGCATGGGCAACAGTGATACTGGGGCTGCAAAATGTTTTCTGCTGTAAAACCTGATTTCATGTAATGATTTTGTGACTCATTAGCTCTTGAGCTGTAAGTTTCTATTTCTGGTTTCTAAGCGAAGAAGAATCTTGTCAGTCTGGGTTGAAGCAGCTCAATTATTTTTGAGTCAAGACCAGGTATATTATGTCCCAAAATATAAAAGTGCTTCTAGTCTTGAACAGATGCTACTGGGGGAGACTAATGTCCTATCACAGTGTGAGTATAATTGTATAAGACTGTTTAAAATACAGATATAAGCTTTATTTTGGGGTTCTTTAACAAAACTGGACATACCCACATAAGGAGTGTTACAGTTGAGAGGTGTGTGAAGCCAGGTGAACAATTAAATACCTGGTTCCCAGGCTAACTATAATTTGATCATGCTGCTCTACAAAGCTGGATGAAAGGGTTCCTTGTGTTGTTACCATTGCGAGTAACAGAAAGAGCTTTCAGATTACATGCAGTAGGCAGCCCTTTAATTGCTAAATTTTTGATTAGTCGTGGAGCTAATGGTGATGTGTAGGTGTGTGGATGAGCAGAACTGAAATGAAGTATCAAAAAACTGGCTGTGCAAAAGCATGTGAAATATCATAGGACTTTTTCTGTCCCTGGAAAAATTTGTTCTTATGAAGGGGAGAGAATGAAATGGACCCTTAACAGGATACATATTTTCTTTCATTTTCACAGCTGTTATATATCTTTAGTCTCTGAGAGGCTACGTGGAAGCATCTAAGTAACCAACTTACGCTACCCATTCTCTTCTACAGTTCTAACAATTTTCTTTCCTTTCTTTCTCTTTGAATTATACAATCCACATATTTTTAGTAGTTCTTTATGTGGCACTCTACATTAATTTCTAATATCATTTGATGCTGTCGATATTGCAGGTGAAGGTGTATGTTTTAATTCAATGCCATTTAATTCCTAGGGGTTTTTTAAAATTATTTTCTATATGTTTTTATACATGTACATACAATACGTGCTGGCCTTGATTCTACTAGTACTAAATATTTGCTGCAGGACCCTTACCACTAGACTCAAGCAACTAAACAAACAAACAAACAATCAAAAAGCTATTCTGTTCCTTCACATTACAATGGATTATAGAAATGTACATACTACTTTTCCATTTTATGTTTGTGTTTTTTGTCATCTTTTTCAACAGCAGAAGTTTAATGGCTAATACACACATTTACACCCAATAAGAAGAAACTTTAAACCTATTTCTGTACTGTTTATTCTCTCAGCAGGACTACAGAATTTGCTTTATAAATCCACATTTCCTCTGTTTGACATAAAGATTTGCCTTGTATTTTGCAAAATTACAGAGATGTTATTTCTTATGAATTTATTTATTGCGGTACCTGATAGTCTCTGAGTGCTAAACAGAGAACTATTCTGAACCTGAAAAACAAGAATAACATTTGCAGTTCTGTTACCAGGACTGATTGCTTTTATGTGCATCCGTAGCCATTCTTAGACTCCTGAAAGGACAGAAAGTTAATGAAGCTCAAGATGTTAAGAAAGGAAGTCCAGTCTTTCAAAGTCCAGCTGAATACTTATTTTGATTTCTTTCTTTGTCACTACAAAGGAAAAAGAAAAAATGAACACATTTCTAAATCCTTTGCCCTATCACAGTAAAAACACTGGGCAAAAGTGATAAATAAGAAAGTAGGTTTTCTGATTTTTCTCGACAGACAGGGAAGACCATCCTATATATGTGTCTGCTGATATAAAAGCACTGTATATAAAGGGGATGTCTCTCTTTCCTAGGAGATGATCCTTACTCACCTAGGTGAATGAATGAGAGCATTATGAATAGAAGGCCATGGCAGCTTTTGAATAGTTGGCTTGGGTGCTCTCATGGAGTATTATTTTGATAAAACTAGGGGAACAGTCTGAAATCAACAGTACAAAACTCAGGGTCCTTCATTATATTTGGAGTCTTGCAGAAGACCTTGTATTTGAGGAGTTAGATCTTACAGGCCATGTTTGCTGTGCGGGGTCCTGTGTTTAAGCATGAGCAGCTGCTGTAAGGAAATCTGTTGGAGTGGCCCATATGGCTCTGTTCTGCATGCTGGGGATGTTATGACAGAGATAACAGTCCAGTCTGTCAGGAGAAGATGTATGGCTTTACTTGTTACACAAAACTTAAGGCACTGCAGCATGGAAGGGAGAAGGAACATATTCACAGATGGGATCTGCATAGTGGGGGGAAATCCATCTGTCGTCTGTTTGAAAGTGTGCTTCCCAGCACCTGACAGGATGAAAGATTTACTTTCTATCTATATCAGTCTTTGTATTCCATCTTATTAAAGCAGCTATGTTAGTATGACATTTTTGTTGGGCCTTTTTTACTGAGATCCACCAAAAAACCCTTCACTCTGTCTGCCTTCCCCACCCCTGGTGCAGAACATTCACATTTGTAAAGTATAACTTCTTTAAAATGAAATTCTGCTTTCAAGTGGGGAATGGAAAATAATTGACCAAGTACTGTACAAAAGAATCAGACTGTGAATTACTGTAGGATATTGATTCAGAGAAGTGAAAAAAAGACATTGATGATAAGTATTGGGTGCTGCTTGAGACAAGGAAGTAGTTATCTTTTCATAGAAAGGCCATCCAATGTTTTGTGAAAAAAATGCAGCCAAACTAAAACAGAATAAACTGACTTCCTTCTTCCCCTGCCAAAACCCACCACCACCACTTATATTTCAGTGCAAAGGAATTGTTAGGAAAGTTGAAAATGAGACTAACAAAAATTAAGAGGGCAAATTTTTGCTGATGAGTGTTTAGAAGTCATGAGTGACTCAGAAGGAATGAACCACTGCAGCTCTCTTCTAGAGAAATTTTTAGAAGATATTGCTTTAACCTGAAAAATATTTCTGCTATGCTGTTCTCATAAAGTAAGGCGAAAAGCATAAATAACTAGAAAATGAGAAACTCAGGGCATCTTGCTTTTTTTTTCTGATGACCTTAAATAAAACTTTTCACACACTCATTTCTGCAAGAAAGAACATGGAGAAAGTGCAGCATAGGAGTTTATAATTGGGACAAATAAGTCACCAGCAAAACATAATACACAAGAATCAGAAAAAAAAAAAAAAAGAAGAATTTATAAGACTGACTAGGAATGAAGTACAGTATTATGAAGTCAGTTTGCATTGCTTTTCCTTTTTTAATTATTTGAGAAAATATTCTCAAATAATTTCAATATTACTTTTCTTCTAAGTCTTTCTGGTTAATGGAGTATATTTTAGAAATAAGCCAAGGCTATTTTTTAAATTTTGATTTGGTTTCTTCTTTAATGGTGCATTATATTAAAAATATCCACTGCATTACATTAAAATGGCAATATTTTTTAAAAAGGGATTATACTGTTAACTTTATAGAAAAATAACTACATTTTTAAGGCTTGAGTTTTGATAATTCTGTGTATAAGTGGCAGCAATATCAAAACAGCAAGCCACTCCATCGTTACAAACACTTCAAGAATTCCAAATGAGAAAAGCTGTGTCTCAAAGTTTTTATTCCTTTTAAGTTAAAATAAATTAAAATATAATTAGAGCTGTGTAGTTTGTTGACACTTTGTATTTCAAAGTTAGGGTTTTTGGTATTTTCAAATGAAAATCTTAACTAATGCCTGGTCTTAGTGACAACTTCATTTTTTAATAAGGAGAATGCTGATTATACTTGTACTGTTTTGGTATATATAATGCTAGTATAAAGTAAGTGAAAGTTTTCTATTTAAAATTGGAAAGGAATAGTGCATTTTTTATATAGTTAAAATGTTGTAAACTAATTTTCATAGAAACTTGTGTATGACGATTTTTTAAAAAATGATCTACAGCTGCACAACATTTACTTTTAAAAGGAGCTACTCCAGATCCCTCCCCACATCCTGATTACCCTGGATAGCAAGGATTTGAAGGGCTTCTGTCAGCAAAGATGTTATGGTGTTTCTACTCCCCTCTGTCCACTGAGCATGCATCTTATTCCTGGGCTGAGCCAAATCTAATATATTTATTTCAAAGATTGAAAATAAACTCCATGGATCATTACTGGTGTAGGATGATCCTATACTTCTTTTATAGGCAAGACTCTCCTTGACACCAATGAGCAAGACCAAAATCACAGGTGATCCACCTGCGTGTCTTACATACATCTACAAGTAGATCAAGTGCAGCTCCTATAACTGGCAGTGGCGCTGTGGTAACTGGGAAACTGCTGAATACTTTGAACTCCCAGGTGAGCATCCAACAGCTGATATTGGCTGCCCTAAGACCCCACTGCTCAGTTCTGTCCCAGCCCTTGGCAGAGTGATGAGCTCTGTGGTACTTACTCGTGCAACCCAGCTCTCCTCAGATGTCCAACACATGAAATACGCATTTAAAGATTAATTGACAACAATTTCTTTGGTTTGTGGTTCAGAAAAGGTCACATGTTCATTAGAAGTGCTCATATAAAAATTATCACGGGAATCAGTAATTTTTAACTGAGACAATGCAGTGTATTGCTCTGAAATTATGCAGGATGCTCAAAGGAAAAAACAACAGGAGATATAATTTGGTGAGAAATGCACAATAACATCTCACTTCAACACTGGCAGAACTCTATGAAGCAGTATCCTGTATACTGATAGTGCTTTGGCCATAAAAGTGATCCTGCGGGAATGCATTAACAGTTTTGACCATTAGTAATGAGAGGTACAAAGTGGAGCTCTCATAGTTAGCACAGAGCACCCTTGTATTGCTGGGGAAGTGAGTTAGTGCTTTAAAAAGACTCAGCTTCTAACTTAGGTCTGAGAGATGAAAGATTATGACCTCTGGCTCCTCATGTTATGGAAGAAGATTTCTGCAGCTATGGGCTCCACAGAAGTTCTATGTTTATTACCAGGATTCACCTTATATTTACGTATCATGTCCAAAGTAGAAAAAGATATTACTTTTTGTAGATGGGCTTTGTATTTCTTATACTTGGATTAAATAAAATCTTGCAGATACTAGCCAAAAGCAAGCTTGATTACAAAAATATTCTCCTGGCCAGATCACTTCATCAGGGCTTTTTTTAGGAATAATAAATGTTTCAAAGATAGCCTACAAAAATGTCATGTGGAAAAAAACCCAGCAGCAGATGATTTAATGTTAGTGAAATAATTGCCATGACTGCCTATAAAACTATCTTAATATAACATTCAATTTTGCAGTTAAGCATTTTCCTCACAAATAGAAATCAAATTGCACCAGCTTAGATACTAAAATCCTGGATTGCAACTAAAAAGTTGTTTCTACAAAAGAGCTTTTTGAAGTTTTCTTTCTATTTCAAAACGTGTTTCAGTAAAAAGATATTTCTGATTGTGGTAATTTTCACTGTGGTTGGACAGACTTTTGTGATACATGCTGAAGAATGACTAGTTTTCTTCTGTGTTCTTTTCACATAGGAAGGAGGGTCAGATGCCTCTGCCTTTTGTTCATTTCTGCACAGGATTCACGGATTTCCTCTTCTGTACCAGTCCAACTCAACATATTCAATTATCTGTTCTTTTAATTATTGACTTTAGTTCTAGCTGCATTATTTGTCAGAAAAAAATTCTTTTTCTCACTTCTTTGACACTTTCTTTTTTTCTTCCACCAGAACTAGGAGGTATCAACATACCAGGTTGTTACATCATTATCAACACTAGGGCAGCTATCAAATGCTCTGATACTGAAAAGAGCACTGGTTGATATAAAAATAAGTTAGCATTAGTAAGGAAGAGGAATGTATGTAATAAATTAAAATTACAGGAAGAAACTGCCTTTTTTTATAAAAATTATTTTAAAGAACTGCACTGAAATATGACTTTTATTAGTGTTGTGACTCATGTTAAAAAAAAAAAAAGCAAACCAGGACAAAATGCACACTAAAATTAACAGCTGGGTTTTATTTTGTTTGTCAACCAGAAAAGTATTTCTTAAGCAATCAGAAAACAACTCAGTACAATGTGCCCTCTTATGCTGGGCATTTGAGAAGTGACTGAGCACCAGTTGGCCAGGGATGCATTTAGCTGCAGTTCATGGCCTTGGGCAGGACTTCTGTGCTGTTAGAGAGAGAAGGTAGGCTGGTACCACCAAACCAGACTTTACAGACTTTATCATTTTATGCAGAGCCACTGTCTGAAGTTCAAAACTTCTGTAACACATTCACAGAGAAATTGAGCATGGTGTGTTCTATGACAGTCTCCCTTCAGATGATGGTAAAGCAAAAAAAATGCTCCAAGATGCACTCAGCACATTTAAGATGCTACCAAAGTAATGTTTGGGATCAGATTAAAAGGAACCCCAAATGATTTTATTTTTCTTAAAAGAAAGTGTATTTGAGCCATTAAAGGGTATCAGAATCAATTTTTTCATTCCATATATCTACTCCCATTGTGCCCCATGATTTAATAATGTAAATAAACTCTCTATTGCCCAAGACAGGATGTCCTATAAACTATTGCAATAATGCATTTCTGTTTGGAATATCTATATGTACGGCCCTGCACACATCTTATGGCTGGTTTCCCCTATAATTAAAACAGTTAAGATTGTAGGTTATGTTTATAATTTATTATGTGACTTATAAATAACCGTTCCTCATCTGTTAAAACTCCCTGATTCCCGGATGAGAAATAGAAAAGGATTTTGGAGTGAAGCTTTGAAGTGAAGGAAAAGGCTGTGTTCTTGTGAGACTCACCATATTCTGATTGTTTTTTCCTTCCTGTTAATACAGCTGGTTCTGAGGAAAGCAATGGATTTGCCATCTAGCTTGTGATTGAATTTTCTTACTTTTTTTTTTTTGTTGAATACATTAAATGTATGTAGAAGCCAAAACCAGTTAAAATGACAACTGAGAAATCATTTGTCATTACAATTATCCCCAAGTCTGGCTGCATTGTTGTGAGTAATGTGGAAGGAGGAAAACTGTATATCAGAAAGCACAAAGATAGAAAGCAAAGCAGACAGAGGTATCTTTACTTTTAGCACAAATTTATTCCAACAGCCTTGATGTCAATGGTCCATGGTGACTAATGGAAGTGACAAAGAAACTCAGGATGTTGAAACCTGCACATATAGGGCACATTGATCCCCATGCTGCTGCACAGAAGCAATTGTTAATAACTCAGATTTTACCAATTGATCTGAAAACACTTCCAGGGGAGATAACTGTAAAGACTGCATTTTACAGAGGAAGAGGCTAAAGCACAGAGTTTAAATATCGTGCTAGAAGGTCAACAGTAAACATTGGTCTCTTGAGTCCTATCAATTGCCTGTTCATTATACTACTGATATTGCCATGTCTCTTCTAGGGTTCTCCAAAGGCTTAGCACAGTGTAGGAGTCCATGATAAAGTTACTAGGTGTAAGCCTGGTAATAAAAAACCATTTTCAGGAGTTCATCTCAGACAGTTCTTCTTATAACCACTTTCAACAATGCGAAGGGACCCTGGGGATCAAACTCTTTTTTGCCTGTGGAGGGGAAGTATCGGAAACTCAGAAGTGAGGTAGATGCATGACATTCCTCTGTTGATGGTTACTGGCTTGAGAGCAATGTCATGAGACTACTTCAGCTTGTGGATTCTCTGGCCCTGGACTAATTTTGTGTGGCCATATAAAGCAATCCTGCAGTGGCATTACGTGGAAGCAGCACCCCACACTGTCAGCTTTCCTCCTAGAAAACTGGCATTCTGTTCTGAAAGCATCTCTTCACAGAGGTATTAACCTTTTTTAGAGGACCATGAGTGGATCACTGTATAGATGCTTGGGATTCAGGCTGTAAATTACACAAAATTCTGACAAGGTCTCCAGCACATGGGGTAGAGGATAGAACCCTCAATTTTGTGCTTTTCTGTGGCTAAATTGTGGCTTTGGCCTCTCTGGCATATCTTTACCCACGGACCAACATGAGCAGTTCCAGATCTACTTAAAATGGAAGATGAAGGATTATACAACACATATGTCATTACTTAAACTGATTACCTTTATATTCATTAATGTAAGTTATTTTTGTTGGATCAGTATAATGATGATGTGGAGTAAACGCCTTTCTCTGCAGCCTCTAGACGTATAAATACACAAACCTTTAAAGCTGAAAAGTAGCACACTGTATCTTGTATCAAACTCAAGTAATAGCCAAAACTCCCACTTTTATTTCCAGGCATTTCATGGCATTGTTTTTTGAGATACAGAATGCCAGCCTATCTGTGCAAGGGAGGAAGAAGTATTTGGTAACCCAGGGCAAGGGATAGGTTAGCCTCAATCTCAACATGTTTTACCACAGGATCGGACAATTTAAAAGAGTCTTTGGACATAAGAAGAGGCAGGCGATGACATCGACAGATGGTGGATGAGAATACTGCATAGGTGATTTCATTCTGTTTATTTTTCTTCATTTGCAAAATTTTGAAACAGGAGAAAGTGAAGGGAATTTAAGAACAGGTGAAGGTACAGCATGCACTGTGAAGATTTTTGTTTAGCAGTCAGTGGAGACAAACTTTACATTTCAAAGACAGCAGAATGAGAGGCCTGATTAATAGAGCAGGAAGTGAAAAAAAGGGTTTTTTGAGCCTTCAATAATGCAGGATCAAAGGATTTGCTGTGATAACATATTTAATGTACTTTAGAAGCCAATTGCAGGATACTCTGTGGCACTACCAAGAGCAAAGAAGACTTCAGGAATCCTACAGATCAGAAATAGAAAATAGAAAAAACGTCAAGAAATTTCAAAATCCTTGCAGGTGAGTGAGGGAAGGAATTAAATAAGAAGTACAAAACGTGTGTAAATAAACAGATTTCAGTTTTGTGGCAAATTGGACATTCTGATTGCACATTTTTTTAGCAAAAAAAGTTATTGAGCTCTCTGACAACACAATTAGATAAAATATTGTGAAGATTAATTATAAAGTTAGTACTGGTATGAACAACAATGTATTTTACCAAAAAGACACAAGTAAGTGAAATCTGTGTTTTCCTGAATAAAAGCAATTGAAGCAAATTATAGGATTATGCATCCAATTCAAACAAAAATATGGCAAGACTGAATTTCATTGTGGCAGTTGTCCATTGTCACCATGACAAAACAGCTGAATTTTCTGAAAGCCAGAATATGAAATAGAAGAGCCTGCTAATACATGGAGTTGTTGCATACAAAAGATTCAGGTTACAGTGTGCTTTGTTGAAATGCTTAGCTACAGTGTGGTTAATTTAGAAAGACATTAGGTAAGGAGATACTCTACAATTAGGAATAAATGCATCCTGTTAAAAAATGAGGTACATCATGGGAGGACTGTCATCACAGGTTTGGATAATGTGTTTTAGCTAGAGGCTTACCAGCCTCTAGCTTACCATACCTCTAGTATGCAGCCACTTGTTTTATATTTTTCCTGTTTTTACAGTGCTATCCTCTTGAAGCTCATTAAATCTTTTTCTGCAGTAAGGGCACTCAGGCATGAATAATCTAAGGAGTAAACAGAATACAATTATAAATACACAAGTGTCCATTACAAGAAGTAGTAAATTTAAAGATGATTAAAAAGCAACAGCAAAGCACAAACACCCTCTTAAGCACATACAGCTATAACATAAGCAGTATGTGTTTTTCTTGTGAAGGATTCATTACAACATGAGTCTTAGAAATGAGTGAAATAAATAACTCAGCCTGATTAATGAGCTACCATGAATCATCTCTAGATCACAAATTCAAAAACAAAAAAGAGGATTTGTTATTGCTTTGTGCCTTATTTAATCATGAGACTCATAGAAAATAGGTGTAAAAATGCTGTACTATGTATAAATGAGGACAAATTCTAACAGGTGCTGTACACCTTTTTACAAGGTTTTTGAGAGTTCCAGTTCAACAGAATATCTAAACATACATCCCTCTGTTTAAAAGTCCTCAAGCTTAACTGACTGAGATGCTATAGGGCACCTAACATAAGGGATATATGGGCTTAAAAAATATTTTAAATATTTAAAATTGTCTGAATCGATTTTTAGGCAGATGAGGCACTTAACTTTAAGCCTGCACTTTGAACTTCCTCTTTTTAAAGGCTGGAGGAACACTGCAGGTGGTGTAATTCACAAAGTGAGCCAAGTACCTCTAAGACTGTGCCTCACACACGTGAATGTGTTTTTTCTAGGCAAGTCAGTAGGTGAGGAATGGCTTTTTCCCTTTTCCCTTTTGTGAATTTTACAGACACTCCATTAAACAAAATCAAAAACCTCATATTTCAAGCTCAAAAGAGTTCTTTCCCAAAGAATATCAAGGCACACAAAAATACCAGGACTCCTGTGTGGACGAACAAGGCCAAACTCAAAAAACAAAAAGGAAACATAGAGAAGGTAGAATGAAGGAGAGATAACATGGGAGGAATACAGAAACATTGTCCAAGCATCCAAGAGATGAAGTTTGGAAAGCTAAAGCCCGAATGTAACTGAATCTGGCTAGGGATCTCAAAAACAACAAGAAGGGCTTCAAGTAAGAAAAGGAAGAGTAGGGAAAGTATGGACCCATTGCTCAACGAGACTAGGGACCTGGTTACACAGGGCATGGAAAAGCAAAGGTACTAAATGTCCTATTTGTCTCAGTCTTTACTAGCAAGACTGTCCATCAGCAATCCCAGGTTTCAGACACTGTGGAAAAAGCCTGGTGCAAGGAAGATGTACCCTTAGTGGAAGAGGATCAGGTCAGAGAATCCCTAAGCAAACTGGACATCCATTCATCCATGGGACCTGATAGGATGCACCCACAAGTGCTGAGGGAGATTGCTAATGTCATCATGAGGCCACTCTTGATAATCTTTGATCAGTCATGGCAATTGGGAGAAATGTCCAAGGACTGCCAGAAAGCAAATGTCACTTGTATCTTCAAAAAGGGTAAGGAAGAGCACCCAGGAAACTACAAGCTGGTCAGTCCCACCTTCACCTCAGGGAAGGATGGAGCCATGTTCTTTTCAGTCGTGCCCAGTGGCAATGGGCACAAACTGAAACACAGGTGGTTTCAAACATCAGGAAACATTTCTTTAATGGGAAGGTGACTGAGCACTAGCACATTATTGGAGATATTCAAAAGCAATCTGGACTCCAGGTGGCCCAGCTTGTGCAGGAGGTTTGGACCAGTTTACCTACAGAGGTCCCTTCCAAATTCAATTATTTTCCAGTTCTGGGAAATAACCCTGAGATGTAAGCCTGGAGTGCAAACCCAGCTCCTATCTCCAAGTCATTGTCCTACCTCTGGACAACAAAATGAGACTTCTTCCTCCTGTCTTGACTCTCCTTTGTACTGCACAGGTTAGCAATGGCAACCAGGAGAGAGGAAGTGTGGGCTGGAGCTGCTTCAGGCTGACAAAGGACAGCTTCTTTCTAAAGTTTGGGACAAGAATGAAAATTTGAGTTAGGATAGCTTGATAAATTGAAGTTATACTAGAGTCTGCTTTTCTTTTTCTTTTTTTTTTCTTTTTTTTTTTTTTTTTTTTAGTTACACTGCCTGATCCTTTTGATATAGAAATACAGAAAGAAACCAAAATTAGATTGAAAATATTTGTGAAGACATGTCATAATGAAGTAATTCTTCCTTTGGTAAGATGCAAACAAGTCAGTAAGAAAATTGCCACTTGTTTTTACTGTCTACGTAACAACACCTTTCTTTTCCTCATTAAAATATGCATTTGCAAAATGTTTATAGATCTAGAGGTAACCTTGAAAAAATTCTAAAAGCCTTAGAAGTGTATGCAGAAAATATTCAGCATGGGGAGATGAAAATCATCTTTGAAATTACAATGGAATTATCATTAGCCTTTTTACTGAGGACTAAGGCTGAGGATAATGATTGTTTTTCAGCTGTTTAATCTAGACAGCCCTGTTGCTTGAACTGGCACTACAGGTATTGAGATAGAAATCAGAGGGGATTGGTCTTAATCCTAACACATCCTTGATCAGACAGCTGGAAATAAATCTACTGGTTGATATTGAGACATTTTCTTCTTATGTTCGGAGGTCCTAAGAAAATAAGACTGTTACTGCCAAAAAATACCAGAAAAACCTTTTGGAGAAGCATTTGTTTCTCTGAGTAATTTATTTTAAACTAATTTAGTTCTTTAAATTTATCTATATATTTTACTATCCTTTGTGTTTTGTTGCATTACGAGAATGTAAAGAAATGTATATGATTGGAATGTTTTCCTATACATGGCGATTCTTGGATGTGAAGGTTTTTAAGATTGGTAATACCCCACAAAAAACTAGGTAGTGGAACAGAAAACCATATGATAGTTTTCCTTAAAAAGTTAACCTATTTAAGCCATGCTGTTAGCTTTTGGAAGTAGCTTTGGAAGTTCATCATTTTTCCTAGTGTTCAGAATTCTTGATTACCAGAAATAGAAACTAATGGCTGACCAAATTAGACTTGGAAAATATCCACAATAGTTTCATACTCTTTATAGCAAGATCTTTCTTACAATTTACAAAGTAGTTCATGTTGGTCAGAGATTGTATAGCTCTCAGGGTCTAGATTTCTGTAATTATGAATACTGAATCTTGTGATATTTGGCTATGGTGCAGTTACAAAGCAGAAATAGCAAAATTTTCTATTTTATTCATGGTGTTTTATCCACTGTTGCTTCTGTTAGTGCCAGAATGAGAGGTTTTTAGCTTTTGTTTTCTACATTTATCTATTACCTAACTAAAAGGAAAGAAGACAAAGAGCAAGCCATAAATGTTGTAAAGAGTGAGCAAATATTGTTACAGGAAAAACAGAATCCTGTGAATTCATTTTTTTCATTAAATATGTAATCTGTCAAAAAAATAGGTCAGCTTTTTGGGAATTGAATTTTACAGAAGATTCCATCTGGCTTTTCCAATTGTTACAAGGAAGGATGCTTTTTTGTTTGTTTCATATGAAATACCATAGTATTCCACAGAGAGAGTGGCATCCTTCAGGGTGGCTTTTTACAAGAGACTTCTTTTTAAATATCAAAGCATTAACTGCATATAAAAATCATTTTCAGCTGTTAATGAGGCCATGTAAAATTTTTATGAGATGAAACCCAAGTCTATTTGAAAAGTAAAGACTCAGCTTTTACTTGAGAATTTTCTTACATTATCATGAGATGTAAAACCTGGACATTGGTTTTGCTAGCATAATATTTCCAGAGGCCAAGAAATCAGACTTTGGAGTCTAGTTTCTAGAGACCATTATACATAGACACAACAATTTAAATGGGCTCTTTGGGGTTTGACACTCAATAAAACAATCTGTTTGGGTGTAGCTCATAAGACTTGGTTCTAAAATTATAACAAATTCCCAGGCTCATATGGGCTAATTAAGCTGTCCTCTGTAATGAATATCTAAACATTTCACACAAATATTCATTAATTCAGTCTTCTGAAAAGCTGTGGTAACAACTACATGGCTCTCTCACTAGAGAGCTATACCTTCAGAATAAATGGGAAATTTAGCCTCTGCTATTAAATTTCACAATAAAATATCATTTATTAGATAATTCCAAATAAACACACTGGATAACTGAGGAAGAACCAGATGAATGCCCTATAGGTTTATAAGTAACCCAGTTACTCCAGTGAGCAGAAATATTGAGTATGAGCCCCCTAAAGCTATTACTGAAAAATAAATCCTGAAGATCAAATATTGTACGCTATCTAAAACACATACACAGAAGTCATTCACTGCTTTCCCTTAACAGAAGTGAGCAAATATTTGAACATGCAGTGTGCATGTTGAAATTCCTTCCTTTGACCCTTAAAAATCAGAACCACATGGCTACTTTGAGTAAACTTCAGGGCGCTTGGAGAAGAAAAATGGGACAGCAATGATAAGGCAAATGACCAGGTTTCAATTTGGTGTGTCTGCCTCATTGAAATCCACTTCAATGACACTGCTTTAACAGAGAAATTAGTTTTCCTGTCTTTTTCCAGTTCCATAGGTTGTCTGATTTCAGAAGGTTCTTTACTGCCTTTGACCTTGAATTTTTCCTTAATGCATGAGGAGTTGGGTTAGTCTCCATGAATCTGCTGTACTCATTTTACACCAGTAGAAATAACTATTGAGACTCTAAATTAATAAAAAAGTATTATCTTGGGGGTGGGCATGTAGCCTCTGCTCTAACCAATGATTTTTGGCCCAAATTTAGTGAGTCTAAAATTTTACCTTGCAATCTAAAATCATTATAGCAATTTAATTCTGGAATTGGATTTCTGAGGGTGCAAATGTAAACTTCTGGCAGCCTAGTTCAGCACCCTAAAAGAATGAGTCCATGAGAAAATGGGGACTTGAATGTTTAACTGAATGTTTTTGGGCACACAGTTTTGCTGCTGGCTTACTACTAAGAGTTTTTCTGCTTTATACAATGACTCTCGGGCCTGAATTCATGCCTATTTTTCTTATTTAGATTCTTCAGGAATCCTGTGACATGCTAATTTGCAAGATGAGCTATAGAAAAAGCTATTTTCAGAGATTATTACTGATGTTATTTGGGACAAACTGAATGACAGCTACTATTTCTTGCCTAAGCTGCTGTGAAATTTTATCCTTTCTTTACCAGTCAGAGCCACTCAAAAGTGGGAGCATTCAAAAAATTCACAGAATTATTTGTTGTATGGCTCTGGATGATCCTGCATGCTTAAAAATATAGCACACAGAATAAAAGACAGTTGCAATGAAATATGTTATTAAAATTGCACTTAGTCAATTTAGGTGTCAATTTCTTGTTTGTTTGCAAGACAATTCTGCAGAGGAACTAAACCAGCATATCACCACAGTGTTTGAACATTAATTCTTCTTGTCATATAGTGAATAGTCATGTAGTGGAACAAAGATGATGAAATACGTCACACGAACAAAACCCAGCAACTGATGAGAATGGGATTGCAAGAATGAAACTTCGGGACATAAGCAGAAACGAAGCAGATTAAGTTGATGTTGGTTATAAAAAAAGAGGCCTTTCAGTACATGCTGGTATGATAATTGGCTATGGGCCAGGCTCCCAGCCAAGTCTGCTGCCCTGGCAATATGACTGACAGCTTCTTGCAAAGGGATATGACAAAAATCAAGATAAACACTAAAGCTGTGCCAACTAACTCTGTGCTCCTGAGAGTGTCCGATGAGTCTTTAGCCCAGCCAATAATGCAAGTTCTATACTCTTTGTGCACCCAGACCTCTCATGTGAAATGCAGAGCCAGCAGCTCAGTACTACATTTTAGGTACTGTTTTGAAAATCTTAAGCATATGTGGTTTTGGTTTGGCTTTTTTTTTTCTTATTATTATCTTCTTTACCTGCATGCAAGATACATCTGTCCTCACCCTCCTCATCCCTCCAAGACAGAAAACAGAATCACTGTACCTTTGATCTAGTCAAGCCTGGATATTCTGAGAAAAATCAGCTTTCCTGTTTTATCTTAGTCATTGAAGTTTGAAAATAGGACTTACAGTAATTGTAATTTTTAAGCATAGAGTTCTTCCAGTACTGGCTAATGTCTTCATACTTCTTGGGCTGTATTCTCTATTTTAGAAAGTGTTGCTGATAAGAAATATTTATATAACAAGTAATTTAAAAATTATTTTTATGACAATACTGACATTAACACTAACACTTAGATTGAGGGTTAATGAAATTTTTCATAGTTCTGTGAAAAAGACAACTTTCTGGGTAAAAAGAAAAAAAAAAGCTGTGAAATCCATGGTTATTTTTGTTATCAAGTTCAAAAGAAACATCAATAAGAATGTCAGTGCCTGAAGTCCGTTTGTCCCCTTCAAAGAATATCTACTGAATTTTGAAAGTTTTGTAATAACAGTCCTTTTGCCTGTGATGGGTCTGGTGTAGTCATCTGGAAAACAGTGGTAGAGGCATATGAAAGAAATGGGAATAGCTTTGGATAAAACAGCAGATTTTACTCTTGTTGAGACAAATAATCAATAATTGGCACCTCAGGACGCTGAGTGGCTCAGGGACATGGATTACCTAAAAATCAAAGTTCAACGATAGTGTTCATAAAAATTACATCAAGTTTGTAATTTATATCCCCAACAGCAGAAATGCAAAGCAGAAGCTAAAATTCTACATGGAATTTACCATGGACTCTTTCCTCTAGCATGCCTAAATACTGAAGAACTTATCATAAATTTTGCTTTTGCATGAAGTACTTTGCTTTCATGGCCTTGATTTGTTACGTGACATGATGTGGTTTGTTTTTTTTAGCTGGTTTGTTTGGTTTTGGTTTTAGTTTGTTTTTAGATGGTTTGTTTGGTTTTGGTTTGCTTTTAAATTAAGAAATCTTTGAATTATCTGTCTGGTTTTGTTTCTCACATTTCCAAAGCCCAAGATACTTTCAGAAACAGAACTTAAATCTGGGAAAAAAATGAATTAAATGCAGGCTGTCCTGAAGTGTAAGACCTCCTCAGGGAGTAACCAAGTGATAACATCAGTAATAATTGAAACTAGAATCACATTTTCACCCCAGAGGATCTCTAACTCATTTTCACATGGATTGAGTCAGACTTTGATTTCAGGACTTTCCAGAAGTCCGTAAAAAGAGCTTCTGCCTGCAGAGACAGCTATTTTAGCGTTTTTATAAGTCCTCGTCATTTACCTCCCAACACACCAAACACTCATTTCCAGAGACAGAAATAAACAGAAGGTCATGAATTCCCAGCACTTCAGAGGGCAGAGGGGTGATTGAACACAGACATATCTTTTTTTCAAGCAATAATTTAATTATTTAGAATTTTATATAAGAGTTTTAATAGATTTCAAAAAATCTGTGATATTCAAAGACTGGATATTAAACTGGAAGAATAATTATATCTACCTATGTGCCTTAGAAAGTGGTGGTTACTGATACTATTTCCATCACCTTTCAAGAAAACAGAAAAGTTTATTTTGGCTTTAACTTAGCTCTGCACACTACTGCACATTTTAGAGAACTGTGACTGCCTTTATTTTTAGGATGTAACTGATACAGAGAACTCTGAAACTTATTCTTACAAGACTAGCAGTGTTTTGAGACAGGTACAGCCTAAAAGTTGTACACAGAACTTCTGTACCAGAAAAGTTACGGTACAGAACCATAGAAAAGCAATTTAACATACATACTAATTCTCTAACTACAGTTTTACTTTGTGCTTATAAAAGGTCTCTAACTGAAATTTGAATTACCAGAGTCTTATGCACTAGGACAGTCAAAGCATTTCATATACAGGAGATGATATTTGCAACACTTTTCTGCTAATCTGTTTTCAAGATACGTGTATCTTCAAACACACATGGCTTACACTAAAGGATGCAGTTGCGGGGGAAAAAGGGTTTTTTGAACAAAATAAAGGCTTCAGATAAGATTTTTTTGCAATTGCAGAAGTACCAGGCCATGTTTCATAGTTTGTTCTTTGCTAGATACATGCCTAGAAACAAACATATGTCTTTCAAGAATGTCTACAGTTACAAGGGTAATTGCTACACACATCACTTGACATTACTTCAGAATTCTTTGTTGAGTGTGAATTTCAGGAACATAACGTTTTCCAAAAAAGAAATCAAGTCCTTAGAGGAAAAACTCCTCAGTTCAGAAATCTGCTTTAATGGTATTTGTAAGTGAAGCTTAAATTAATAGTGTGCAGTTGGGAGAATTGGCAATCCCTTCTTTACCTTCTTAGCTATCTGTATGAGGTGTGATGAGTTTAATTAATGAAGTATGTTCCACAGATACTCATTAGAAACATTCCTTCAGGAGACATTTCATCACTAGAATGTTAGCTAAAATAAGAATTCAATGGGCTTCTTGTTCTGAATAAGTTCACTTGTACCCCCTATACCTCTAGCATGGCATTTCTAATAGGACATATATTCAAGATGAATACCAGAGCATTTACTGTTGCAGTGAGAATTCCTTTGCTTAATACTTATACCCTCACATTAAACACACTATGGACAGAGTGGAAAAATGGTTAGCATTGGCCTTCAACACCACAAGAAATATTAGGCATCACCAGACACAACACATTAGGTATTTAAAGCTCAGGACACTTCATTCTGTGATAGTGCCTATAACTAGCCTGTTACATATACTTAAATATTTTAGCTTGCCTGGCCTCCACAGTTTTCTCCCCTTTAGGGAAAAGGAAGATGTTGTTCCAGCTCAGAAAGATTGCTATCATCACCCAGAGGCTGGCTGCATGCAATTGCTATAGGTCTTTTCCTAACTAGATGGGCCTTGATCCCAGTGTCGGTGATCCAAAGAAGGTAGATTGTAAGGCAATTAGTATGAAGGGCTGCTCCTTGTGAGTGGATATAATGTACCTCAAACAGTCTGATTTGGGGAAGTGAGATTCACAAACTGGGCTGAGGCACTGATACCCCTTGTTAAGTTCACCAGCTGCACACCTCTGGTAGACAGTCACTGCACTGGACTCAGCCACACAGTGGGATTGTGAACACCAGTCTAAGGCTGTGTGTGATGATTTCTGAGCAAGCACACAAAAAAAAATTAATCGTGATTCCATAATAATTTTCAATCAGAATTGTTCTTTAAAGTCAAAAATTGCCTATCCATTATAACGATAGGAAATAAAAATTACAATTCTGGGGATATTTTTTAAATGCTAAGATCAACTATGTGTGACCTGACTGGGAAGTTGTGTTCTTCAGGCATATTTGTACAATGCATGCACTACTGAGCATCCAGCAGCGATATCTGATTTCAGGGCTGTCATGGTGTCAACAGTGTTTACAGTATCTGCAAGCTTCTCTTTATTTTTCTTTATTTATTTTAAAATTTTGGCTACTGAACTCTGTTGACAGCAAAAGTCCTGTCAAAGTGATGAAAGTGTGTGCAAAATAATAAGATTATTACATTTGAGAACAAGTACTTTTTTTTTTTCCAAATGTATTTTTATATTCTTGCTTTGTTGGCATGCTGTAGCAGTAGGGAACTTCTCATAAAATGTCCACTTAGTCCCTCAGGTATTTGAGTTTTTTGGGGTTTTAACTTCTTTTTAAGAAATAAGTCTCTGATTCTTAACTTGAGCAGTTTTGGAAATCCCATTATGCTACCTAGGGCTGTGTTACTGTGTCATAGATGGGGAGGAGAGTGAGGTGAACTGCAGCGCAGCACAGGATGGGTAGTTCACACAGCACTGGGCAATGCAATAGCCTCTGCTAGCCAGGGGGAACTCTGTGAGCTAATTATATAGGCCTCAGAAACAAAAGCAGCAACCAGTCTTTACGCTGAAAGACAATTAGGGATTTTGAAGATGACTTAAAACTTCTGATGAACTTGAACTCCACCCCACATGTATTTCCAGGACAATACACTGATTTCATGTATTAAACCTACTGTGGGTAAACAGTCTATTTCTTCTCATCCCCCTCTTCCTTTACCTGTCATGTGATAAATTGTTATGTTTTTCTTGCACTAATTCAACAACAGTCAGGAAACAGGTGCCCAAATTGATAACGAATATAAAACACATTATAGTGCCTCTTTGCCATATGACATTTTTATAACGTGATTGCAGGAAGAATATCCTGAAAAACCTGTAACGGATAGACCTATTAAAGCACTAAAATAATTTTGTAAGCAATAAAGTAACATTTGACGCTGGTGTATGTCTTAGCTAACTTGTGCATTATAATACTCTGAAACATTACCACTGAAACTCAGGAAGGATTTCTAAATATATGCCATAATGAGCAAAACAGAAGATCCACTACAGACGATAGAGATCTTCCGGAAAGCAGAATGAACTTCTTTCTTCTTCTTCTGGCACAAACAGCATGCCTCATTTTATCACTGGGAAGTTTCTCAAAGCAATAATGTCTTTCAAAATAAATACTTGAGGAGTACTCTAGCTACGTGTCACGCAGACCAGTAAGGCACAAATACTTCGAGGTGTCGGTCTCTCCTTTTTCAGTCTCTCCCCCGCCTTCGGTCGCTGCCAAGCGCTGACGGGTCCGGACGCCCCGTCATGGCCCCGGCCCCGGCCCCGGCCACCCCCGGCCCGCTCGGCGCCGCTGCTGCAGCAGCTGAAGGGACCCTCACTGCCCTGCTCCACTCGCTCCCCGGGAGCTCCGAGGGGCGGTGGCAGCCGGGGGCAGGGCCGGGGTGCGGGCGGGGCAGTTCGCCCCGGCCCCCTCGGGGGCAGTCCCGCCGTGCCCCGCCTGGCCCCGGGAGCCGCTGCCTTTCCGTCCTGTGTTGTCCGAGGGTGTTTGGGATCCTTAGCGAAGCCCGTGCGGCCGCTCTTCCTTGAAGGCCGCGGAAAATGGGGTTCCTGGGCAGGCTGGCGGCGCTGCCAAAACTTAGCGGGGCGGCAGCAGGCCGGGGCGGTGGTGCCTGGCAGCGGCCGGGCCGGCCCTGCTTGGGGGTCCCGCTCCCGGCCCGCGCCGCCGCTGCCCCCCGCCCGCCGCCCGGCGGCCGC
>VWZT01011601.1:100577-136376 GCA_013397055.1 Pachycephala philippinensis
TTGGTGGTAGAAAGCTGGCCCGGCCCGGCCCGGCCCGGCGGGGGGCCCGCGCCGCGCCGCGCCACACCACATGGAGTGGGGGAGGGGAACCCGTCAGCCCCAGATGGTTTTCGGCTCTGCCACAGCCATAGTTGTTTTCTCAGCTGCTCACGGGTTCCGAGGGGTCTCGCAGCACCCCGGGGGGTGCCGTGCCTCATCCCCGAAGAGGGATGTGGGAGAGAGCAGGGGGCTCGGCCCGGCCCGGCCCGGCCCGGCAGGGCCCGGCCCCGCTACCCCTCCGGCCGAGGGACCGGAAAAGAAGAGAGTGACTTCCCCTCACCAGTGCCTTTTTATATGCAAAATCGTGAGAAGCGATTGGTCTAAAACCCTGTCCATAAACTCAGTCTCTTCAAACCACCACAGAGGTTTACCTTGGAAGCTGTTTATGGAGACCTGAAAAATAGCGTTAAGAAGTTCATGTATGTGGTTCTTGAGTTAGAATTTGTTTCCTCTGTTGGAGACGTTTTATTAGGTCAATTGAAAATACCTTTTTTTTTCAATATCCTTGCTTTTGGTTGCAAAACCTGAGACTTCCAGAAACAGATGCTTTTCATATATATTCTAATGTAATTTGCTTCAATTGAAGAAGTTGAAGGAGGCTGTTACTGTATTTAAAATATAGGCATAAGGCAATTCTTCCTCTCTAAATACAGTAAGAGTATGAAAGAAACATGCAACATGCCCCAGTGTGTTTTCTTCACTCTCTGCCATTGGAAATACCAGTATTATGCCAGTGGAATACAAAATGATTTCCAGAAAGTAAGTGATCGGTGTCATCGTCTCCTGACTTGTTTTTATGAAATCCCAGAAATCCCAGGTACTGTTCTAAACTGCATCAGTAGCTGATACAGCACAAAACATCTGTTTTTGCCTACATGAAAAATGATAAGAGCTAAGAAACATGATTGGTCAAGAAAAGGATGAAGCAATTGTTTGAATTTTTTTGGTGTAAAAGCCTAGAGGGAGACCTGGGTTTTAAAACACACAGAATTTGGTATAGAACTTGAAGGAAAAAATTCCTTGAGTTGTCTTTGAACAGGTCAAAACTGGAAGTCTTAAATTGCAACATGGGAAACATAGTCTTTAGATGTTAGAGAGAAAAACCTTTTTAATGCTGAGGTTAGTGAAACTCTTGAACAGATTATTTTGGAATCTTGTGGAATCCCAGTTAAAAGGGTTAAAACAAGTATTTATTTAGGAATGTGGAAACAGTTTTCCCTAAGGTGTGCAGGCAGAGGGCAGTTTTGCAACATATGTTTTTTCTCTGCTGCTAAGACATAAGTGCAATATATAATCCCCTTAGAATTTTGGAAATGTTGCCCAGATTGCTATTCAAATATTGCGTATGCTTCTAAAACTGTGACAGGATCAATTTACATAATAATATCTCAAATTATCTAATATTGTCTAACATTTTATTCAGCTTCTGTTCTCATTTCAGCTACAACTTTTTAAAAAATAAAATCTACTTGATCTCTGGGAACCTAGCTTGGAGAAGTATATGTACCCCTCATGGCACAAAAGAATTTTATCAATATGCTTTTTTTAAAAAAAAGTGGTGTAAAATAATATTAATGCAGTTTTGCCTTTTTGCATATATGCCATCTTTATTCAGAGCATTTCCGTCCTTCCTTCCGTCCTTCCGTCCTTCCGTCCTTCCTTCCTTCGGCATTACATGTAGACTAAAAATTGTCTCTGAATACAACTGTTTTGATTCTTTGGATTTCAGATAGTGTTTGAAATTAAGGGATAACTTTTGAATATTTGAGTGCAGTGAATTAAGGCATAATTATTTGTTGCCTTCTTCAATGCTATACTTATTTCATTACTATCAGGTAGGCTATTGTCACATCCAAAATAATACCAAATGCAATAAAAAATATTCCAGGCCATATATGATAGATGTTAAGCTGTATGTATTGGGAGTCTTGTGTGGGAGACCTAACTGACTTGCCAAGGGTAAAACATGAGGATCAGCCCTCTTCTATTTCTACTCCTTAAATGTTAATATAAAGTAGTAATTTTAAAGTATAATTTAAGAGGCAAGTGCACGTGCTTGAGATTCCTGTTTGTGAAACAACAAACTCTGAGAGACCTCAGGGCTGGGGCAAGATGAGAGGTGTTGAACCCCAGTCACAAAGAGCCCGTATGTCCTAAGTGACTGCTGTAAGCAGAGAGGTTCAAGGGGGTCCTGCTGTAGGTAGTCAGACTCAAATTATTAAGAAGATGCCTTATTTGGCCTAAGTTATCTGACATAATGTGGATTATCAAAGGCTGCTGCTTTCATGGATGTATGGGAAAAAAGGCGACAGGTAGGTATTGTCAGAATATCGGTTTAAAATGTTGCTGTGGTGCAAGCTGTTTTGATGCTACAGCCAGTTAAAAGTTCTGTGATTTTTTGACTGGAAGAACCCTGTCATTTTTTTCCACCATAGCACCAGTGGACAGTAGACAATCATTTCAAAGAGACTGGTAGTGAACTGAAAGTAGTTTCTTTGATGTGTTAGAGCTGTGTACTCTATTTGTTTGACTCTTTCTCTGCTCTGTTTGTTTTATGTTATTAAATTGTCAGCATTAGGAACACAGCATACAATAAGGTTCTTCAGACTTGGATTCAGTTGGTAATATGTGTTGAGATAATTATCTGGTTAGCAACAGATTAGCATTTTACAGTCCTGCTTGTTATGGCAAGACTTACTGGCAGTTGTTGCAAACATCCTGCAGATCCACTTCTGATCTTTCCGCGGTCTATTGGAATATTTTCTTTCTGATTCTAGACCACTGTTTGAAATAGAAGCATCTCATTGATGTCCTTATAGCAAGGGTCCTAGTTTCAGGCTGCTTTTTCTTTTCAGCTGAAATCATGCAAATCAAAGTTCTTCACAGATGCACATCTGTATGAGAATCGCTGGAACAGAAACCTGCAGCAGCACAGGGCAGGTCTTCAAAGCCAGACAGCTTTTATTTTTCAGCCAGAATTTAAGCATGTCCTTGGGTGACAGTAGGAAAGCCAAATTCTTGCAGTTATGGTACGTGCATCTCTGTTTTTCTGATCCTATCAGAACCTCTTTCGTTCTGAACAGGGTAGCAAAGCTGTCATCACACCTTCCAGATAGTCTTGGTTTTTGATTAAGCCACAGTTATGTCTCTTTCACACACTTGTTTCTGAGTGATTGCTAAAAATTCATGTTGATGTTGCCATGTGTCTTTAGAAGAACCAAAGCTCTCGTGCCTGCTGATGTTTTGACCATTTTTAAGTGAATATGCATAGCCCAGGTACTCTGTTCCCTTGCGTGTATCATCCTACAGTGATTTGATATGAAAATCTGAATCTTACACAACTTTTATGACAGTAATACAGAGTTTCTCTATATTCTGTTAAACAGTTCCAGGTCCTTTATTGTTTATGTGGTTTTCCTTTCAGAAAAAGCGTTTTGTAGTACAGAATGATTCGTGACTTTCATGGTCCCCCACTTTCTTTGTATTAATGGCATTGTAAAGGAGTTGCAGTAAGATTTCTGCATTCTAGACATCCTAACTGATTTTAATTTCATAGTTGCCATTTTTGGACAATAAAAACTGTCCCGTGGCATCTGTATGTATGGATATAAGAGTAATGTATAAAATATACTGATTTAGAGCAGTCCTTTACTAAACAGGAAAATTGAAGAAGGAAATATTTTTTTAACTAGTAGTGTGTTGCTTTAGGCCATCTGTTATTTCTAGTTGCATTATAACAATATGTTATCACTGTACAGTTGTTCCCATAGAACCTTTTGGAAACTCTCAATTGTGTATTTTCTGTATATTGCTATTTTTGCTGCATAGAGGTACATGCAGATAGAAAAACAAACAAGAAGGGCATCATTTAGTGTGAACTTTAACTTTTAGGTACTGTGTCATCTTCCAGTAAGTAGAATTGTCTTTGTATCTGGTACTTTCTGTATGTTTGTACTTCGAGGATTATGCTGCACATGAATTTTCTTTTTCTGTGTAAACTGACAATAAAAGTGTAACCTAAGTTTGTGAAGTGTTTTTCTTTAATTGGAAGATAAGAATTTTCTGTAAATGTCTAGCTATTGAAGAGGCTATGACTCATATCACTTCACAGAAAATTTTGAGTCACTGATGTAAAACAGTGTTATCAAATGCATTATAATGATATGATCTTATAACTGTTTGGGTCACTTTCATTTAGCTATAGATGCTTGTATGCTTAACTGGTATTGCCAAGAGATGAGTAAGACTATTTTGAGTCCTGAACCTGTTCTCCTTGAAAAGGATATGTGTGCGCTTTACAAAGTAGAATAATAACATATTTTCGTAATGTCAAATAATTTTATGTGAATTTATGCTTTTTCTGTGATACCATAGATATAAAAATCAGAGTGATTAATGCAAATTAAGTTAAACCAAGACCAAGTTTAGCAGATTCTTGGTTAAGTCAATTAAGATACAGCACTTTAACTTGTCTGTTTTCACTAATAGTCTTGTTTAGCTTGTTGACTCAGTCATGAGGTTATAGAATAAAAAATGACTTCCTGAAGTGAGTATAATGTTTCAAGAGCTATGTTTTAATTGAATGCTTTCATTCCTTAAAACAAAAAATGCTAAAAAAAAAAAAAAAGAAAAAGTTGTCTTGGTTTGGAAGGCTGGCTAATACATACTTGAAACTTCTTTTTTAGGTTTGTAGGTGGAGAGCTGAATATCTGTTACAATGCTGTAGATCGTCATGTTGAGAATGGACGAGGAGACCAAATTGCCATTATTTATGACAGTCCTGTAACAAATACCAAGGAGAAAGTAACATATAAGGAACTTCTGGAACAGGTATGTTTCAGAATAACCTTGTTAATGAGAAGGGGCAGTAAATATTACACAGTAGGTAGATACCAGAGGGGTAGAAATGGTCTACCTCACTAGTTTACTCTTTTTGCTGTGCTCAGTATTGATTTCTAAGCTTTACTACCTCTGCCAAATTATACTGCATCCAATAAGTTTTGAACTTCCTCTATTTCTTCTTTTTCTTTTACAGTTTAATAGTTTTTTTTTACCTGGTTGGTTAAATTTTTAACTTGTCTGTATTTGAGTTCATTTTCTTTTCTCCTATCAGATCTTATTTAAAAAGTTAAGCATAGCATTAGTCAAGTCTCCTGAGAGAGGCTGTGATGAGCAAAAACACAGTTCCATAGAAATGAAATGTGTACCTTGGCTACTGCTGCACATAATTGAGTGTAAGCCCACATGAAATTTAACTGGGGGAATTCTGAAGAAAGCTGCGTCACCTGCCCCCATGCAGGCTGTCATGGGGGTGCTGGTGGCCCTTCTGTCTGGAAGGTCTGTGGATTTTGACTTCCCTGTTGGCTGAGGTAGCTTAATCCTGCTGAGGTTGTGAATATCCAGTTCTGCATCAGCCCACTCAAATTTACTCCGTACCTCACCGTGGGCTGTTGCCACCATGGGTGTCTGCAGCCTGCCCCACTGAAGGTTCTTGGCTCTCGGGCTGTTAGCTGGAGGTTTTCCCTCATGCTGTTGCTCTTGTTTATCTGGCTTTTTTCTTCCAGTTACATGTAGCAGTTGAACTTGAGTACAAAGGAATGTTGGACTCAGACTTGGATTCTTCATTGATGTGTTTCAGTGTTCAAGATGGATTACTTTGAATGCAACACACTCACTGTATTTAAGATATGCATGTAGTGTCCGGAGTAATGTTAACCTATAATTTAAAATGTGAAATGAGGTTCAGAAACAGTAATTCAGTTTGTGAGGGGTTTATTCCACTGTTGCAAGAAAAGAGAAGTCATACAGCTACAAAGAAATGATAAACCTGTTATGCAGTCTACCTTTTAAGGAACATATACAAAACATTTACTCCTTACCATTTTTCTATTTATTTACCAAGTCCAAAAAACAGCTGGATCTGGAACAACTAGCTTCAGTGTTTTAAGAAGTCAGAAGACTTTGAAAGGTTCCAGCTCCTTATGTAATTTTATTTATACTTACATATAATAAGTATAATTCCAATTTTATATATACTATTTTTGTGTCATTTGCCTTCAATACTTATGATATATACACAATATATATGCAAATATATGTGTATATATTAAATCAATGTATATATACATTACATACAATACTCATTCTATTTTAATGCAGTAATACAACATTTTAATGTAAATTATCTTAAGTGAACTTGCTTGGTAGAAATTTCCTCTGGAAAGAACTTGAAAAGTAGCCTTTTTTCTGCTTTTTAAGCTTGATATTATATTATGTCTCCTAAGTTTATGGCTCTATAAGCATATTAATTGTCTTAGGACATGGCAGATTTGTGCAAAGCGAGAAAATTTTGCTAGTTGGCATACACATCCTTTCACCTACATTTCTTCTTACAGAGCATTGCCAAACCAAATGGAAGAACTGATTTAAGTTTTGTGGGGTATGTAGCAGTACTCACTCAGAAGTTCACTATAACCTTGCTGGAGGCGGAGTCCTATCTAAATACTATTTCTGAATTCTCTACAGTTTGTTCTTAATCAAAAGCAAATAAATGTGAAAGGCAATATTTGAGATTAATAGCTTCTCTGTTGAAGCTTTCTGGTCCACTCTTGTACAGTAAGTTTAATTTAGTTAATCTGGTAGCTACTGGACTCCTGATAACAAAAGTAACAAAGAGATCTGCTGAAAATGGGAGGGACGTAGGCTGTTGTATTTTTTTCATGGATCTTGTAGGTCTATGAGAGTTTAGCTTGCATTGAAGGATTCTATGCTTGTGCGTCCCAGTCACTGTTCAACCCAGGAAGGTCTGGAATTCCTCTTTTGAGCATCTTGAATGGGATTTCTGGGTTCATATCTTTTAAGAGGAATTCTTCTGGTATGGACCAAAACTGCTTTTCGTAACTGCTCGGCGTTTACTTCTCAACTGAATTACTTAGAAACCTTAGCTGCTAATACAGCTTTAGTGTTTGTTTGGTTGCTGGGTAAAAGTAAACCATGCTCACTGGGTCCATGCGTTTGATAGAAGTGTAATTTATGCTCTGATCTTCAAAGCTGAAAGCCCACTTGAGTTTCTTATTATATCATTTGGTCTCAAGTGATTTTATTACTGGAGTGTCAAATAAATTAAAATGAGTGAGCAGTCTTAAACTTGAAGAAAAGTGGAGAAATAGCATGTTAGTTTTTGAGTGATAAAGTACACTACGCTGTCTTAATGTAAATCATAAATGACAACGCATTGTAACAAAGTAGAAGATTTCATGGCTTTTAACAGTTTAATGAAATGCCAGTACTCACTTTTCCCCCCTCGCCTTTTTTTTTAGAAAGAGTGATTACTTGGATGTTTCAGGGCTACCACATCAGTCTGAAGGGCAATGTAAACCTGCTTTACAATGTTCCCCTGTCTTCCAAATAGTTGCAGATAGACACAGTGTTTTATTATATAGTCCAAATGTTCCTGGCTGTCAGAAGGATGAGGGAAAGGGCACAAGGAAAATCACAGATAGCCATGTATTGTATTGCACTGTTGTCTTTAGTGGCATTACACTCTTTAGGGTGGGGAAATGAAGTGTAGACAAGTGATTACTGGGTTTGCACAGGTGACATGTAGTTCCTGTCTGCAGTATGCTGTACACCTGCTCTGCTTTAAATACAATTTAGCTATGATAGATTTCAATAGAAGTTACTTAAGTACATGCATATCTCTTCACTGTCTCCCTCCTACACCCAGGAACCAGTTATATAGCTTGTTTACAGGCACTTGGAGTCTTCTATTACGAAATTACTAATTATGATCACTAAGTCTTTTTCCTTTAGGAAGCAAACATTGCCTTTTTCATAATTATTAATAATTATGAAATAATGACAATGAATAATAATAGTACTTCTCCGTTGTGTTTAACTATTTATTGCCTACTATCCATACTTACAGTGACTGTAAAAGTACTCATTAAATATTATTTTCATTGCCTCTGGCCTTTTTGTCAACCTGCTGCTTGATAGTCACAAGCAGGGAAGATAACGATTAGCTTTCTTGTGTCTTTGAGAGAAGGTGATGTTAGCTCTGTGTTTGCAGATTTTAATGTTTTCACACTAGGAAGTATAGAAAAGTAATTTACCTTTGGAAGTAGAGTTGTTATCTTTACTTACAATTACTTTCACCAATTATACCTAGAAATGACTGTAAACGCTGGTGGTATGGCAGTAAATTCTAGCTTTGTACATGTCCAGGCATTGGTTTTTGTTGAGTTTTGATAGTGATACCAGTTTTATATTATATTGATAGATATTAATGAGTCTAGCATTGAAGATGTTTTCTCTAGAAAATCAGTAATATTTAAGATAAGAGATCTGTTCCATACAAATCATATAGATACCTTAGTTTGTGTGAGTTTTCAGCTTGGTGTGGTGATGACTTTGCCTTAAAAACATGTTCTTTCTTGTGGTTGAAAATAACAGCAGGGGTTTATGCAATGCTTACAGAAAATGGAACTTATGCAGTATCTGCTGATGCAAGCCCCTGCTTGGGGCTTCTGTGTTTCTATTTCCTTAAATCCTCAGGGAGAAGTGTAGAAATGTGCTGTTTGATTGTGGATGAGCTGTGAATTTAATGCAAAGACAGAGCAGATGCTTCTGGAGCTTCTGGATGTTACTGTCTCAGGTTACTGAAAGTCTGAACATATATTTCCACTGAAGAGAGAAACAGTGAGGTGGGAAATGGTTATATAAAAGCAATATAGCAGCAGAGGTGCAGGCAATAATGTCATTAGGCACAGAGGTAAAACAGTAGAAAAGAGCAGTTAAAACCAGTAGTGGGCCTTTGATTAGCAGAGTGTGATCCATGATGCTTCTTCACTTGGGTAGTACATCCCCTTAGCTAATTTAGTATTGGTTGTTTTCAGATGTTCTTACTCCTTACAAAGCAGTTGATGTCCTCTTCAGTATATGTATCAGGACTCTAGGACTGAATGCAGTTACTCTTTAGAAAGAGAAAACTCAAATTTATAAATAGTATAAACGAAAGTGTTTCTTTCAGAAGGTGCCACATTTCCATGCCACAACAAGCAGGTTGGGACAACTGCACAGTGCTTGTCACAGGCTCCCATGCTCACTATAGCCCAACTTGCTATGTGGTAAATTGTCCATCCTGGCATACTAATGAAATATTCAATACTGCTTTTGTGACAGAATATTGTGTACTGTCAAAGTAGTAAATATTTTCTCATTGTGTTACAGAGGCATTGCTGCTGATCAGTCTGTTGCATTTCTTGAGTTCCAGTCCTTTCCTGCCATGCATAGTCTGTCTTAAGGTTTCTGCACAGCAAAAATGAAAATCCGAAAATGAGAGCAAAAATGGATTTTTAAATCTAGATATTTCCCTGAATTTGTCTTTGTCTTTGGTTCAGGGTGTAAGGTCTCTCGTCTCAGATTCTTAGAAGTTTATGACACTGTAGTAAAGAAAATATTACTACATATTGATTTGTGTTTCAAAGTTAGCTAGTTAGGACAGAACTTGTATTATGGAATGCCCTGTTCACATTCATTCTTAAGAGCTAAAACTGAGAATTATAAACACTTACCTGATTAAAAGAATGAGTGGTAATTTATGTATTTAATTTATGTAATTTAAAAATTTTCTAGACATTGCTATTGATATTTTTTTTGTCCATACTGACTACAATAGTTAGCCTCCTTCCATTTTTATTTTAAAAAAGAAAAATATATTAGTGGGGGTTTTTTTTCAAAGAGGAAAATGGCTTAAATTTATTGAACCTCTATTACATTACATCAGCTTTCTTTATCATACTTGTCTTTATCATGCTTGTGTCTTCAATGTCGTGCATCTGTTGACTGTGTGAAAGTTGAAAGTTGGTTTTTTATGGGGCAACAGCAGATCTGGAGAAACTTTAAATATGAATGTTTTGTCAGTACAGGTCTCCAAGTTAGCTGATGTCATGATCAAACATGGTGTGAAGAAAGGAGATCGTGTGGTCATCTACATGCCCATGATTCCACAGACAGTGTACTCTATGCTGGCTTGTGCGAGAATAGGAGCCATCCATAGCCTGATTTTTGGTGGATTTGCATCTAAAGAGCTTTCGGTTCGCATTGATCATGCAAAGGTAATAACCTGTTTGGAGTAACAAACACCATTGCATTAGTTACTCCTATCAGTCAATGTCAAAAACTTATTGTTTGGGTTTTTTGCCAGACAGGATAACATTTCTCTTTGTGTGGCGCATGATCTCAGTTTGTTTATAATACCTATTGTTGCGATATGAACAAAGTGCTACATCTGTGCTGAGGCTGATGCCTTGAGAGGCCAACCTAGAAACAGAGACTAGAGAGGACTAAGGGAATACAGGTGGATATTTATTTGAAAGGCCTTCAGAGGTACACCCTGGGCAGGCCAAAGGCTACACCCAAGACGGACGACGAGTCACGAGTTCTTCACACTTTTATAGGTTTGGTCCATTTGCATATCAGCATAAATTTGCCAATTAAACTTTAGCTAATGATGTAATTTCCCCTTAGCTTGTCCCCCTTCTCAAGATGCTGGTTTACACATTTTGGGCCTAGGACAGGCTGGGTGTCCTTGGAGAGCAAACCTGGAGAGGCTTTGTTATGTCCATCTTAGCATGAGAGAACAGCAGCTCACAGGCTACAGGACACTTCAGGGTTACACAGCAGGAATACAGAATTTGAAAAATATAAAAGCTAAAACCTAAGGCATCAGGCTGATACTTGTATAGCAGACACTGAGTAAAGAATTTTGACCTCTTCTAGAAAAGCAGTTGTCTGTATAGAGTGTACTTTCTTCTCGTGTTTGTCAATCTTTTTATACAAAGCATGTTGGCTTTGTATAAAATGTTGGCTTTTGGTTCAGCATTTCCATCAAGTGTATGAGGAAAATGCTGCCAATCCTAAATGATTTCATTGGTTTATCTGATATTTAGACGTGTTAGGTAGTAAATTTTTTCAGCTATGTTGTGATTTAGGAATTCCCCAGTTTATTGTTCTCATTGAAACACTCCAAACCACATGTTGCTTGCTCGATCCTCCTTCTCCCTCCTCCTCCTCCTTGTGGTGGGATGGAGAGGAGAGTTGGAGACCTAAAAGGTAAAGATCAGGTTGAGGTAAGAACAGTGTGCTAGAAACAGCAAAGAAATAAACGAACAATAACAGCAACAATACTCATAACAGAGTGTACAAGAGAGGCAATTGATTGACACGTGAGTGCTCACCTTGTGGAACCCGCACTACCCCACCACACCCTCTGGACCTATCCCCTTCCCACCCTGTGTATGGTTCGAGGTGGGATAGAATGACCTCTGGGTCCTGGCCATGCCCCTGCTGGCATTCCAAAAATTAACCCTGTCCTGGCTGGAACTAGGACAAGCTATAATTCTACGTAATTTAATTTCTACATGAATCAGGACAGTTATGAAACAGTTGCTTTAAATAAGTGACTGTGAAGATTACATAATTAATATAGGTGAATTCTTTAAAGGCTTGTGTTCACCACAAGTTGAGCTTGTTTATAAAGCATTATGAAGTCTATGTTACTGAAAATGAAAATAGTACTTGACTAATGTTAGTACCTTATATAGGCATATTATGTGTATGCATTAGTTACAAACCAGCTAACAATGGAATGGCCTATTTTTGTTTTCTACTAGTGAACAAGGTAAAGTCTTTGTCACTTTGATCAGTCACCTGAATCATTCAGACTCCCTGTGGTAGCTGTTTACCACTGAATCATGTTGCTTAGACAAATAAACCAAAACAGGATTTTTTATAGGGTCCAAGTTTTCAGGATTTGTGGAACTTTCACATAGATTTCTGTGTACAGAAGTGCTTTTCAGATGACTGAAGTTTCAGTTTTATAAATATCTGTAAACAGAAAGGTGAATGCATTCCCCCTCCTCTCCTTGATGCTTTAACAAAGATGTTAATAAAATGGCCAAAATGGTTTGTTGGAATGATGAAAAAAGGCTAACAATAGCTCTCTAGTTTTCCCTGTCCTCCCACTTCCCCATTTTTTAACAAGCTGTAATCAGGGAAAAATAATGTAGAAGAAAAAATTTTAAGCTTTAAAAATGGAGGTTGCTACAATACAAATCATCTAGCATGTTTACTTTTAGAGTATTTTCCAATCATTAACTAATTAATCCCAATGGTTTTTCCTCAGGGGAAAAAAGGGAGAGAGCACAAGAATCATAATCCTTTCTACATGCATTAAAATGAAAAGAGAGGAAGTTTAACTTTTCTACCCAAGGTCACATAGCAGCTCTTTTGAAGGGTTAGCTATAGAATTATTAGCTGCAGGCTATGGATTAAATCCTAATTTACATTGCCTTTTGGTTTCTTTAAAAGGCAGGTTCAAGTGTTATGGATGATTTTTGGTCCATGGGATGTATAATGAAAATGTGAGTAAAGAAGAGAGACACATCCTCAATCTAAATTTCAAAACATGCCCCAATTTTCAACATGGTAAAGCTTTCTGGATAAGTGAATTGCACACTCCTGAGGTTACCTGTAAGCACCTGTGATAGTAAAAATACTGAATAAATAAAGCAGTTGCACAGTAACCTAACCTTTTTATTAGGCTTTTATGTGAATTGGTTTAGATGCTGCAGTACAGGACCTGATGTAGATAGAATTAATTAGAAAGCATTAAAGATGTGCAGTGGAAAGCTGGCTGTAAGATGCTCTTGTGGAAGAAAGATCAAACTTCACATTCTGTTGGAAAGTCTGAGTGAAAGAAATAACAAGCACTTTCTAGTGACTGTGAAAAGGTACACTTGGCCAGCTTACCTTAATTTATCTTGAATTTTAATTAGGTCTGGGAATGCTGCAAAGTCCTGCAGCTCATAATTTGTCCTTATGTCAGGTGCTCGCAGTTAGAGGCATTTTGCAGTGAATTGTGATTAAGTGATGCAGAGCATGAGAGCAGGATTTTTTTTCATCTTTCTTTTCACCTGAGTCTGGGAATAGGTAGGTTTGTAGAATCATAGAACAGTTGGAAGAGACCTTTAAAGGTCATCTAGTCCAACTTCCCTGCAATGAGCAAGGTGTCTTCAGTTAGATGAGGTTGCTCAGAGCCCTGTCAAACCTGACCTTGAATGTTCCCGGGGTGGAGCATGTATCACCTCTCTGGACAACCTGTGCCGGTATTTCACTACCCTCATTGCAAAAAATTTCTTCCTTATATCTAGTTTAAATCTACCCTCTTTTAGTTTAAAACCATTACCTCTTTGTCCTATTGCATCAGGCATTGCTAATGTCCAGCTTTTCATCCACCGGTATCCCCGAGTCCTTCTTGGCAGGGCTACTCTCAATCCCTTCATTCTCCAGAGTGCATTGATTTTTGCGGGGGGTTAGCGTGGCACATGTGCAGAACCTTGCACTTGGCCCTGTTGAACCTCATTAGGTTGTCATGGGCCTACTCCTTGAGCTTGTCCATGTCCCTCTGGATGGCATCCCCTCCTTCAGGAGTGTCAGCTGTATCACTCGAGGAGTATTAGAGACTACAGAAGAATTTGTAGGAGTAGTCTTTACAACAGAATAAAAGTGTTGGTCTTTTACCAACATTTTGTGCTACTGGGCCTTGCTTTATCTCATTTCTACTTCATAATCTTGTTTTTTACAATAGCTCACTATCTCTGTAATTTCTGCTCCAGCAGACCCTTGAACTCTTGCTGGTTTTTCTTCAAACAAGTTGTATTTCTATCTAATCTTAACAGGCAGGACTACATGGAGCCACAGAAGAGGTGGGAAATGGATGTGTGAAAGCAATATGGGAGGAGAGGTGCAGGGGAAATAACGTCATTAGGCAGAGAGGTAAAACAGTAGAAAGGAGCAGTTAAACCAGTAGTGGGCCTTTGATTTGCAGAGTAGTCCATGATGCTTCTTCACTTGGATAGTACATCCCCTTAGCTAATTTAGTATTGGTTGTTTTTAGATGTTCTTACTCTATACAAAGCACATTGTGGCATCATTTACAAATTAATATAAAACTAGTGGTGACAAGAGTCTTTCATCTTAACACTTGAATAGAACTGTATATTTTGTATTTATTACAGTCTAACTTCAGGGTGGCCTCCTGATGAATTTTCAGTTTAACTGCATTGTATTGTATCATCTTTTATTAAACCAGTGCATTCCGATAAAGAAAATTGATGAATGCTGAAAATCTAAAGCTCATCTGAAATCTTCATTTTGAATACACACCAATTAGGGATCTTCCCTGAACGACAGATTTGGACAGGAAACATTTTATTACTGCATAAGAAAACAATTTAATCTGCTGAATTTAATGCAGCCTTAACTGTGGCATTGTGGTGTATGCCTACTTAATGAGATTTATGCTAATGCTACAATTAGTAAACTAGCTTGATCAAACTGAGAGGCATATAATAAATAAACTTCTAAAACTTCAAAACAAAGGAGATTGAAGACATTCTTTTCCAAGTAAAATAACTAACACATAGTTTCTTTTGTGCTACCTCTTCTCCCCTGAAAAACTAAAAGTAAAAATACTGATCTTCAGACCTAAGTCGAAATAGCTTGTATGCAGATTTCTTGACTTAGGAAGTCTTACATCAAAATCTGTGGTTAATTTAATGACAAAGATGTGAAGCCCACATTCGGAAATAGAAATTAGTCTAAAAAGTCCCACAACTATACAAATCTGATTTTCAGTAGTTTTGCACCCTCAGTCCTTCAACCATCTCTTGAAAGACTCTAGCCTTACTTCCGTCATGTGCCTTATGACTTTAGCTTATTCTCTTCATGTATTTCTAGTTTCCTGCCGTTTCTTTTTTGCCTTCTTTCTCTCCTTCTCTGATTTTCCCTCCTGTGACTTTTATTGCAGGCTGTGAAAAAGCCAGCAAAGTTATACAGCTAGTATTGAAATATGAAATTGGAAGCATTAGGAAGAAGGCAAAACAGTACAGCTAACTGTTGACATCACTGCACCACTCTTCCTTAGTGGAGGAGATATGATGGACAGGGGTTTTTCTCTCTCTGTTCATTAATATTTGTGCAACTAATAAGTTAACAGTGTTGATTTCTTACTCAAGTTTGTTTGAAAATAGTGAAGTGTCTGAAGTTATTAATGTTCTTCTGAACAAAAAGCAGGTGCATAGACAGATCACACAAGCTTGATTTACTGTAGAAAACTGATCTAAACCCCTGTTTCTAATTATGTAAAGATAAATTTTATACGTTGAATTTAATGGAAAATGTTATTAGGTTGCACATCTAAAATATATTGCAAATGTACATATTAACTATCTAACTTTTTTTTTTAGCCCAAACTAATAGTAACAGCAAGTTTTGGAGTAGAACCGAAAAGGAAAGTGGAATACATATCTCTCCTAGAAGGAGCACTGGCAAGGGTACAGAGCAAACCTGATAAAGTTCTCATTTACCAGCGACCTAATTTGGTGGGTATACAGTTGTAGTGCCTTTATGTTAACTTTCAGATAGATATTTGTGTAGTGCATGTGCCTTTACTTTTTTGCAAGTAAAATTTTACTGTATTTTTTGTAGTTAGTTTTTTAATTTTAAAATTATATTTTATATATTATAAGATTTAAATACTAAATAAAACTAATGCAGTAGAGAGATTATTATACAGAAAATTGAATAGTACTATATATAAAATTTGAATAATATGTGTTTTTTGACTGAATTCCACTTACTCCATCTGGTTTTCTTTTGACAATTTTCTTGGTTTTTAACGGGCAGGGCCATGTTCCTCTTACCAAAGGTTGCGATCTTGACTGGGAAGAAGAGCTTGCAAAAGCACAGTGTTCAAAATGTGTCTCCGTTCCATCAGACCATCCTCTTTATATTCTGTATACATCTGGAACAATGGGTTTGCCCAAGGTAAAGGACTATCAGTTGTCTAAGTGCCTGTGATCAACTATTTGCAGTTCCCCTTGAAAAAATATTTAACTGAAAAGGTTGAAAATGTTTGCCAGAGCACAGTGCTATAAAATGATAAGCATTGCTAAAAATGGTTTAGTCTCATTTATTCACATTTCACTATTTTAAAGGCAGGAATAGATCATGTCTAGGAATAAATCATGTTTGCTTATTTAAATGGTAGTAATATAAAGATAAGATGCATTTTCTTCAAATGTTTGTACTAAATAAACTTTTGAGGATAGCAGAATGTTTTTTATTCAGTACTGTCTTCTGTGTTTTAACTTTCTTAGATAAGCATAGTATAGTCACTTAATGACAAGATCAGTTAATAAATCACTTGTGTGATAGCATTTATTGCTGACTAATCTTGTCCATTATTTACATATTAGCTAATTTTCTTGTAGATAAGACATGGTGAATGACATTACAGATTAAATGGAATAAAGCGTGTTCTGAAGGCTTGTGTTGCTGCACAATTCTGAGTACATAACACCCTGAAAATAGAAGTTTAGATTAAGTGAAAATTAACAAAAGGTATTCTTTGAAAATGTTTGCTTTTGAATGTAAATTAGTTTTAATGATCTGTTTTTAAAGGATTGTATTTTAAAAGTGAACTCTCTGAGTGTTTGCTTGGTACTTGCAATGCTCTTTTACAATGTGGAAGACAAACTGAATATAATTTTCTGGCGATAGTCTTACCACCACTGATTCAGACAGCATCACACAACCTGGAGAGAACAATTCTGCTACTAAAAAATTACGTAATGGTGTTGCCTGTAAAGTTCAGAAACTCTTAGGACGTAAGGGAAAACAAACATCAGTTTTGCTGAGAAAAATGTGTTCTGCTTTTACCTTGAGTGTGGGCTCTTGAGAGCAACATATATATCCTAAATTTGGATATGTATGTTATATTGTCAAAAAGCCCAAGATACAAAAAGCCCTTTGTTACAATAGGTATTTTCCTTGACTGAGTATCAATAGAGTATCTCAGAGGTAGTAGTTCTCAGAAGTTCACTCTGTTGTCTCTGCAGAGAAAAATACAGATACCTTTAATCTATCACCCTTACGAGAGAGATTTTCAACTAGCAGTAAGCTACAATAAGTAACTCTCAGTGAATAAAATAACTTTTTTATTCACTTAAGGAACTTAATTTAAGTGGTCATGCAAGTAAAACTACTTGGTTATGACCTTCATAAACTTTTGTTGATCTCGGAGCAGGGGCTAAGTTAGAAACTGAGTCAACCAAAGGCAATCTGCTGCCTAAGATTGGTGAAGTGTTCATAAACCATTCTCTGCCTTAGCAATCTCCATTTTAATGAGTTAATTTATCTCTGCGGTCCCTCATTTCTTGGATGAGACTTGAAAGTGTCTATTTCATTCTATTAAGTACATCAAGAGAATGTACCATGCCTACCATAGACAGACAGCTGCATTGTAATGTCTGTGCAGTGCATATTTGTTTGGTCCAGTGGATTTAATCAGAATTTTAGTTCAGGACACCAGGACATAGTTTACTTAATTGTTTCTTTGGGAATAGTGTGCTAGAAGGTGATGAAATTTACATGACCATATTAATATTGCAAAATATTTCCAAAGTTTTCTTGTTAATGATGTTCCAGAGGTGGTTTTTGGTTTACCAAGGTGCATGATGCTATTGATAATCTCTCATTCTAATTTTTAAATCCCTCTTTTAGCTGAAGACTGGGATGGTGTTCATTTAGCATTCGTATGTGCACTTCAGGCTAGATAGTAAACTTTCAAAAATATACGTTGGTTTAAGCCAATTTTCTGACATCTTTAAAAAGAGTCAGGGCAGAAAGATAGGTACATTTCAGGGAGTAATTCACTCCAGTTGTTTTAGGGTTTGTCTACTTTGCAGGTGCTCCTCTTTTCCAGAGATGATACAGAGAGAGTAGGCAATGAATTTAAAATATGCCTAGCATTTAGATGGTACAGTTTAAGTGAGGTAAATACTTAATGTCTTATTTTTTGTCAACATATATTGACTAAATATTTGTATATCCAACTTTTATGAGAGAATTTTAGCTTTGTTAGTTATCTTCTGAATGTTTGTTTCACTGTATGTTTTTTTGTTTTCCAAAATTACTTCTTTAGTGGAAGTGTTAGTATGTTCATATTGGAATAGTTCCTTTTCTTAAGTGAGAAGTATTGGAGTTAGACAACTTTAATTCTATTGCTGCTAAAACCTTAATATTTACTTGAAGACAGCAATATAATTGTATCCTTCAAATCTTAAATCCTACGTACTTAATATTCAAATTTTCTCATTTAGGGTATTGTGAGACCAACAGGTGGCTATGCAGTTATGCTGAACTGGACCATGTCAGCTGTATATGGCCTCAAACCTGGTGAGGTAATTCTATTTAAATGTCATGTAAGCATTTTTGAATGCCTCATGTAACTCCTAACTATAATTTTGTTTATATTTCATTTTAGGTGTGGTGGGCAGCTTCTGATTTAGGCTGGGTTGTTGGTCATTCCTACATTTGCTATGGACCTCTCCTTCATGGAAATACTACAGTTTTGTATGAGGTATGATCCAGTCTAAAAAACCCCCCTTGGAAATGGCAGCATCTCCTCCAACTGATGATCCAGATTATCCTGTTTATGTCTGTCTATTCTTTATGCCACAGATGTTTAAATTGTGTGTGTATCTTCAGTGTTTATTCTCTCCTGCCTATTACAGTAATTTTTAAGGAAAACATCACTGTCCTTCAAGCTTGTCTACATTTGTGTGAAGGGTGATGGTCAGCGGCATAAGGAACTCTGAAACAACAGAACTAGAAGTGGCAGATGGTGGAGTGTACCCGTGTTACTGATGAGACTACCTTTATTTTGGAATTAGGAGAGGGTGTTGTGTTTTGCATGTCTTGTGATGAAAAATACTTACTGGATCTGAGTTGGATGCAATTGAGAGCTATATGGTTGGAACCAGAACTTCTAAGGAGACTTGTCTTTTCTTTCCTCTCTACCACTCAAGGAAACTGAACCCAAGACTCAGATGACATTTGGGTCTTAGTCCTTCCCTTTAGGGTATGAAACCTAGTGGGGTGGAGAGGAGACTAGTCCAATTAGTAACCTGCGGCATTCTGAGTTTGCTGCTCAAAAAAGTAATCATGCTGCCTTACATTGTTATTTTTTCAGAATTCATTTTTGATTTTCTCTCTACTCATGAGGCCGGAAGATAAATTATTTTAAATTATTTATCTTTCCTACTGCTATATTTTGCAATAGTAAGAACCATTATGTTGGTGTTCCAGAATACTGGGTAAGGGGCAACCTGGACCTTGACAGCAAGCTCTCTGAAAGGCCCAAAAGCTTGTTTAACACCCTGTCACACCACCCTGTTAATAGAGTCAAGCCTGCTGCAGCATGTGAGAGGGCTGACAAGCAGTACTGCATTAATTTCAATTAGAAGAAGACCATGTTCTTGATGAGGTGGCAAAACCATTCTTCAGATGTGGCATGGTGTGTGTACCCCTGCCACAGACTGTTGAGGCCAACAGCTAGTCTGAAGGTTTCACAGATCTTAATCTGGTTAGCTTCTATGAAGGAGAAAAGCCCGTGAGAAGAAAAAAAATTAGTTTTTACCCATGAAAATGTAGTATGAACAGAAGCAAGAAAGTTAAACAATAGAAGGAGAAAAACAGCAACATCTCTGCACCTGGTATTTTTCTGCATTCTTGAATACTTATGCTCTAGGTAGCCAATGGTAGTATATTGTAGTTAATAACAGCCAGTGAGTCTATTGTAGTAACTTAGCAGCCAATGACTATGTAACACAAATGATAACAGACAGAAGTGTATAAAAAGAAGCTGTTTTGTTAATAAACAGCTTCTTGGCCCTGAGTCGAGGCACTATACGTGTGTACATGTGTCGTTCGGCCGCCCCAACAGCGACAATAGACATCATGAACAGATCTTCAGGGGAGGGGAGAGCACTCCACCAAGCCCACTGATCATGAGGACCTCATCACCCTTAGTTCCAGGACCCACAATCTGTTAGAAAAGTCCAGGGAAAAGTGTGCTGCAATACTATACATATCTATATGTGGATGCCCCGTTACTGGAAGTGTTAAAGGCAAGGCTGGATGGAGCTCTGAGCAACCTGGTCTAGTGAAAGTTGTCCCTGCCCACAGCAGGAGGGTTAGAACTAGATGAAATTTAAGGCCTCTTCTAACCCAGGCCGTTCTGTGATTCTGTATTTCTATGAAATGTGCCTGCAACCCCAGAGGACCCTGTGAGACAGCATGCAGGAGCATTCACTCTCTGCCTCAGCAGGTCCAGATACCCACGTAAGTGTGCGTACTCCTTTCCTGTACACGTATTGAGTGAGGGACTGTTCCTGGCCACTGCAGAATCCGTGGATGTGGCATACCTTGATAGCAGCTCTCCTCAGCTTCTGCACAAAAGCCCAGTCGCACTGTCTCAAATGCAGTGTATTAGGGACCTACCCAGTGGTGTAGTGGTACTGGTACTTCTAACCACATATTGGATCTCATCCCTGCCCTGCAGTCAGCTCCTTGAGCAACAAATACCATTCAGGGTGATACCATTTCTTTGAAATGCAGTGTATGAGCTAATGGTTGTTGGCAATATATTATCTCTTTCTCTGCCCCAAGTCACACTCAGGAAGGGTCATAAAGGGAAGGACATAGCAGGCTGGAGTCTGGTATAACTGAATTAGCCATGTTCTTGGATGGGATTACTCAGGGGTATGTGTGAAGCACGCAAATGTGAAAGAGGGAAAAATTGAGGACAGAGAGAAGTATTGGAGATCAGTTCTTTTTTAATAATTGCTTAACATTTGCCAGATTGCAAGATACTGATGTCCAGTGGTATTCCTCCCATCCCACGCCGTGCACTCCTCAGTGCACAGTGGGTTGATGACTGCACTGAAGGAGCAGAAAAGGTCCTCGCACAAGTGTATTCATGGATGCCCCACCTATAACAAAGATACAAATTACCCTCACTAGAAAAAACAGAAACAAAATAATAAAAAATATAGAAAGAAATAGTTTTTAATCCTTTTTAAGTTTAATTCTATTACAAAATAATTCCATTTCTAGTTTGTCTAAAAAAAACCCAGTAATATCCCCCTAAATTCCTGGAATTTTAAGGCTGGGAACCATGGTTGACTTCCTGGTTTATCTGAATAAGAAAGAGCAAAAGCTTCAGCCAGTAGCAGAAATGCACGTTTAGGGACTCAAATATTGCATTAGCTTGAGTATTAAATTACTATAGTCTAATTAATGTTTAAGCACCTAATAGATGTTAATTAGATTCTTCATTCTAAGGGGATTAACTCAGCACCACTGCAATAGTTAAGCAGAAGAGGAAAGCAGTGTAAGAAAATTAGCAAGTGCTTGCAGATAATAAAAAGACTTCGAAAGTTTTATAGTGACTGCTTTTGAACACTGATGATGCTCTAGGCCACATTAAAATTGTTGCATGAATTGTCAGAAGATAATCACTGCAATGAAGAGGTTTTCATTCTAGCAGGTGTAGAGTAAGCCAGGAAGGAATAGAAAGTGAAGTAAGGAGTCCTTCAGCATTTTCTGTTGCATAGTTGTCTTACAGTGATGTTTTATCTCTGTGTGAATGCATGGGGATCAACATGTTCATTGTCACTGTAAAGGTACCTCTGAGTTTAAACTGCTGGTTTTGGAAAATAAAAGGAGTAAAAATCCTAATTTTTTAATAGTGAACATTAAAGAAAAATCAGAGTTAATATTAGGCTGACCTACATGTCTGCTTTGTGATTTTTTGCTCTTGGTGAGAACATAATGAAACAGAAATAGTACATTTCCAATTTTTCTTCTCCAAGATGCCACTAATCAAGGCTTCAGACAGTCTTCATTACTTAAGTGTCATCTTTTTGAGGATTAAAAATGGGAAGAAAAGGAATGTGTCTGTACACACAAGAATAAAAGTAATATTTATAAAGAGAATAGTGCATACTTTTTCCTCTGCTCAGAAGACTGTATTAACAGTGCATATTCAAAAATCTCCTAAATAGTTGCCTAATTATGTATTTTGGGTTAGGGAGTATCAGTGGGCTGTTTAGCAATGGGGGAAGAACACCACATTCCTTTTGTCTGTGGACAACCACTATTGAAAGTAAATTGTGCTGACTTCATACCCTCACTACTTCAAGTGTTATGTTTATTTTTAAATTACTTAGGTGACAGCTTGTCATTTTAACAATTACTATGGAAACTATGCTTTCACTTTTCTCTTGCTGTTACACCATTGTCAGAAATGCGAAAATCGTGATGAATTCTTTTGAATACAAAAGCAAGTGTATTTTTTTTTTTGGTTTCTTTGTTTTCAATCATCTGTCTTGTGTTGTTTTTCTCCAAGACATGACAAACTTAATGAACAAATAAGTTACCTGAAGTCTCACAGCCCACTCTGGGTTGCTCTTGCTAGTAAGGTTTCAAGTTGTAAGCAACAGGGCAGCAAAAAGAGAAAGTCTAGTTACTACTTGTGGTCCTGTGATGTCAGGAAAAAGGCAGCATTGTAGTTCCAGTGTTTGGGACTTCAAACTGGAGCTAGGGTAAGGAAGAGGATACCCACACTTGTCAAGAACCAGGCATTACGGACTTCATTTGAGTGGTCTAGGTCGGAGAAGGAGCTACTGTCCCACACACAGCTGTAGTAAGACATCTGTGAGAGCCTGGAGTCTGTCACAAGGCTCTCTGGATTCCTGTAGTTGCAGCAAATCTGAAGGATACATAAGAGCAACAGGTTTGAAATTACTCTCCTTTGGCATGGTTCTTGAAGCCATCCAGCCTTTCTTGCTGTTTTTGTAAGCCAGTATCGTCAGCTTATGAAGTAAACACTATCTCTGAAGTCTGACAGTTTTGTAATCGTTCTACCATCACCCATACTGACTGGGGATGAATTTAGTACGACGTGTCACCTTAAGTCTTCAGTGGAGCTTTGGCAGCAGGGTCGCCATCAGAAGGATGAATGACTCTGTGAGCATGTTCTTTTGAACAAAAGATATCCTGATATGTCAGGGTTTTGGGTAGGCTTTGGCATCAGCAGGTTTTAGTGGCAATGAGTTCCATGCACAACATTTCCTATACAGAGAGAGATTCCTCATAATTTTGGATTTAGCGTTAAATTTGGATTTACCCCCCTTGTTAGGGGTCAGACAGAAAGGGAATTGATGCACTGTTACTCCTGCATTGTTGGACATTTTATTATAGCTCTTCCTCTATGTCTCTTTCCTCAAGTAATTTATCCTGCTGGCTTCTCACTTTCTCCATACAAGAACTTTCCTATCCCCTTGATAATTCTTGCTGTCTGTGTATCTTTTTTGATAATCATGTATGAAATCATAAATCATCAGCACATTTTGCTTACCTGTTCAACATCTCAGAAACTGCATGCTAAATCTAAGTGCCTCCAGAAAGATGTTCCTGTCTGTTTGTCTGTCTCAGAGTCTCTTGGTAGGTTATTAAAAGAAATTCTTTTCTGTGGGAATCTTCCCAGCTGATACAAGAAGTGTCTGTTCTTACTTTCCTCTTTTAAATTAGGTGAAACAGATCACTCTCTTTATAACTACCCTGTTCCCATTTACTGTGCTCTCATTTCCTGTCAGCCATAGGTATTATTGCCAGTAACTTTTAAAAATCAATTTTCATCTCCAGTATTGATGCAAATACTGAATAGCAACAGGTCTCAAACTGATCCCTGCAGAAATCCAGTGGAAGCATCTCATTCACTTATGGTCCCCAATTGACTCAGCAGTCTATCGGCTTATTCTGTATTCAATTACCCTGGGGTTTACTGTTTATATTGCTAACTTCTAAAAATAAAAATTGCATGTGGTAATAAGCCTCTCATGGAATATTGTAGTACTTCTTTAAATTTTTATGTAATAAATGACTACTCTCTCTGGCAATTCTATTTGTAGGTTTTGGGCCCTGAAATTAATTTGCAGTGTCTCAGATATGGTTTGCTTATGTGTTATGATCTGATTACTAGAGAGATTAATTTTAAGGTGCAAACAAGACCATATGCCAAAGTCAATAGTATGGATTTTATTTATCAGTACATGGGAGGTAGAGAGAGAGATAGAAATAGAAAAAAGAGAAGCGGGGGGGCAAAGAAAGAGAGACAGATTAAGTGGAAAGTTAGTCACCACCCCTATGGATCCAGTGACATTCTGTTGGTCCTCTTCTTCTGGTCTTCTCTGTAGTGGGGGTCCCATGAAACATAGAATTCAGTAGATGTTAATATACATTAAGGTGTACATGGGAATGCCCACGCACCTGCCCTGTGAGGGAGTTTTACACTGTCTTATGCAGCAGAATCTGGATCTGTTGGAAAACTTTGAGTCACATGCAGTCCTCTGGTAGAAGGCCTCAGGAATGAGTCTGGGGACCTTTGGGGATCTTTGATAGTTTATGACCCTTTCTAAGACATGATAGCTGCCGCTCATGTGATTGTCCCATGGTGGCAGATGCTCACTCCCTCTGTCTTATGTGGACCAGAGGTTTTGCCATCACACCCCCAACTCACCTTCTCCCTCTTGGATACATTCTTCTTTCCCAGCCCTGTTTACTTCTCCTTAGACGTGAGATAATTGGGCAGTAGTGCCACCTTTATCTTATCTCAAGTTTCCTGTAAGGTGGCTTAACTCACTTGAGTCCAAATTCCCATCAGGAGGCATATTTGGAGGGATGGACTTTGGTGGTCGCAGATGAGCAGTTGCTTCTTTGCACACTTTGCTACAGTGGGTAAAGTCCTTCAGTGATCTTAAAAATGTTTAAGCCATTAACCATTTCAGTCTCACACATTATGTCCATTTTTGTTTATGCATTTGCTAAGCTCTGAACAGCTTCCAAGACACTTGGGAAGTTTTTCTGTAGAATCAGTGAGAATATTTTACAGCTGTGCCAGATTTTATTTTCCTAAATGGATGTCTTATTCTCTGGGTTATATTTCCCATCAACTGTCAGGTGAATTTTCTCTTCATTCTACTGTTTGTGTTTTATTTGATTTTCTCCTATATCTGAGACTAGTAACTCCAACCCAAAACTTCTTTAGCTTACCTGTGACATAAATATCCACCTGTCACAGTCCTGCATGCTTACCCATGCACTCCTGAAGGTTTAATAGTTTCTGTGGAAGATACTCTCTCAGGTTCAGGCTTGCTGGAAGTTTGAGGCACAGGCATGTCTGTGACATAGCTCAGGCAGAGATCAGGTGTGAAGTGGGACCTGGGAGGGAGTGGGTGTGCTCAGGGCCAGACATAGCCTTATGGGCTCTGGATATTTACATTTGGTTAAAAGTAACAGCCTACTTTATTACTGGCAGACTAACCAATTTCAGCTTGCTCCACAGCTGGGTGTTTTGGTGTCCAAGATGATTGATACTAGTTCAATTACGTAGTTAGTTAATGAGAAGCTTGTGGCAATTGGGCATTTTTCAGAGTCTGAGGCTATTTGTTTTAGTATTAGTCCTGTGGGCTTGAACTCTTAACCAGGTGCCTACAGATCTGCAGGTATACTGAACATTACAGGGAGAGGATGTCAGCTTGAACAAGCAGGTTCATGAACAAATACTGATGAACATGTGAAAGTTGTGATGAAGAAGTCTGCTAGGGTGATGCTTCAAGACAGTCTGGCAAAAGATTTTTCTTTGGGTACTCTGTGTTATCTGACAGGAAAAAAGACGTAACTCACTTTTTCAGCAAGCATCATTTTGCATTTCTTTTTGGTACTTAAGGATAGGCTAATTGCAAAAAGAGTGGTTTTGGTGTTGATTATACTACTCTCTGCTGCTTGGACTGGGAGCTGTTTTTTTTCATTTATTTTCTCTCCATTTGTTTCTCACTGCCTGCTTCATCTTTTTTAAAAAGAAGGCTTTTCAATTGTGTGTTCTATTTTGTCTTGTTTTTTTAAATCCTTTATGGTGATTCTCTTTTCGAGAACGCCTCTCACCTGCAGCAGTATCTCACCACAGGGCTGCAAAACCAATGGTACGTATCCAGCCTTGGCTGTCCTGTGTTCTTTGAACCTGATTAATGGTTCAGTGGTGCTCTTGCCAGTGTTCAGGCCCAGCTGGATGCAGTAGGAAAAGTGTGTGTCTCTCGATTTATGTGTTCTGTCAAAGCTCATCTTCTAAGTGCGGCCTTTCTAGTGAAAAGGTTATGGTGATATCTGTAGAGCTAAAACTCATTCTGCACTAACATCACCTTTTAATTTCAGAATATGCATGGAGCAGTTCATGCACTGTGGTAATTACACATACAGTAAGATTGTGACTAGATGATTCTGTGCTGACTGCTTCTCATATTTTCAATAACGCAGAAAAGTATTCTTGATTATTTTTTATTAGGATTACTTACCATCGAACAATTTGTCATAAATGATTACTTCTGTTTACAATTCTCTTGACTGTGCTCCTTAGCTCAAGAAAAACCCAACCTCAAACCAGACCACAGTCTGGTAGCACACTAAAACAGAATAGGGGCCCTTCAGGATCTCTCCAGGATTCACATGGGGTAGCATGAATGTTCCAAAAATCCAGTTTTAAGCAGCTAAGTGGGAATTTTTCTAGAACTGAGAAAAATTTCTAGGTAAGAAAAAGCTGCCTGTGCATGGGAATATAGCTGCAGTGCCACTGTGTCCAGAGATTCCTTGTTCAGAGGGAGTGTGGGTGTTTTCCAGACTGCTTCTCAGGGTAGATATAGACACGACTCCCTCTGCTGCCAGTGCAGTAACACATCTTTGTGCCTGTCTTTTCATTTGCATGTCCATTTGTCCTAATTTTCTAAGTAGCAACTAGTATGTGCTGTGTTCATGTAAGGAATGGTTCCCAAAGCTTGTGACTTTATTTCTACAAGCGAATACACTCACGGTATTATTATTTTTAACAAAGCTTCCTTTGAAGTCTTACTTGAAATTACTTCTGTTGCTGTGCTACCACTACTGTTACATGTTCAAGCCCTGAACTGTCAAGGAATTATGAGGTATTTTTATCCTGTGACATTTTAAATTATTCTCTCCATAGGGGAAGCCTGTGGGAACGCCAGATGCTGGTGCCTATTTCCGTGTGCTAGCAGAGCATGAAGTAGCTGCCTTCTTTACTTCACCAACTGCAATTAGAGCTATCCGTCAGCAGGACCCTGAGGCAGCCTTGGGAAAGCAGTACTCTCTCAAAAGGTGAAGTAAGGATACATTGGAAGCAGTTTTTTCCAGCGACAGGCTGCGTGAACTAAGAATAACGCAATATCTGGGATTTTGCCCACCTCTGTAGAGTGCCATTTTAATCTATTATTGAAAATTTAGGTGTACACATATTTGCTTGTAAATTTATATTGATAGTTTTGAGGAGATGAAAGCTGTTAAAAAACCTATGACTCTAGTGTTAAAAGCTTCTACTGAGTTATGGTTCCTCTCCCATCTTTTACTTTACTCTCCTGTGCTTATACTCTGTAATAGTCTTGGATTATGTCATCCCGTACTGTTTTCCCTCATGACCTCTCATTTTGTTGAGTGCACAGAATCTTTAGTGTTTGTTTAATCAGCAGCTAGTCAGTGTTTTGGTTGCTCCCCCAAAACTTTTTTATTGTTTATGATTATGTGTCCAAAGAGCTATTTGCTATCTTGTACTGGTTTTAAGATGTTTATCACTATACTATCAGCATGCTTCAAAATCTTGACTGAGTTCATCCTCACAAATCCCCTGTGAGATGAGAGAGTGGTATTATCTGTATTTTGCAGATGGGAAGCTGAGGCACAGAGAGATTAAGGTCAAAGTCTTCTGTTAGTTTTGAATATCTTGACTGAACCACTGTTTTAGAGTTCATAGCATTATATGCTTAAAATGTGTTATTAGCATTAGATTAATAAAATGCTTCTCACAGTAACTTGGATCTGTGAGTGTTTAATACTTCTACAGACCAAGTTTCTGTATCTTTTGGTAAACATTCTAAAAATGAAAAATACTTGGGTTTGGATCACAACTAATCTTGAAGTTGAATAATTTGCTCAGCATTAAACAACAACTGTGTCAGACTGTATAGGCAGTATTCAGTCACAAGAACATTTATTATCACCTGTGATCAAAGACAAGGGGAAGATGCAAAGCAATGTAGCTTTGTTAGTCCTCCACATTCTTAATTGCTCAGGAAAGTTTATTATTAGTAAGATGGATTTATTCCTGAGGTATTCATTACAAGTTTATCATTACTTTCTTCCATCTGTTTTGACTATCATCAATCCTTACTCCTCCTTTAAATAAGAAACAAGCTCATTTGAGACACTAATGCACTATTGTCCTATGATGTTTATTGACAAGAAAGTGATTCAGATGCTAGAAAATTTAATTACTGTTCGTTGGCATTTCTTAGGCAGTTACTTTGTCTTTAGCGTATTCATTTAATGGGAAATCTGCTAACCTGCTTTGTAAGTTGTCACATTCTCTGGCCAAATGAGAATTCCAGATAAGAGTCTCCTTGCAGTATCAGTTGCCACAGATGTAAAGAGGTATTTCATCATTCCTATTCAGTCATATCAAATGAGCTTCTCCACTTGTCTGCAGCTTTATTTGTCTCATAATTCACTCAGCTTTGGACCATGTCGTTCACTGGGACATGATGTCTCTTTACTAAACCCTCTAATGCAGCATTTAATATCTAATAGGTACAATTGTTAAGAAAGTCTATCAGGTGATTAAAATTTCCATTCTAGGAAAATATTGAGTTTGGATGTTACTTGAATGGACTTTTCTATTCAAGGTCAAGTGAATTCTGCCTGTTTCAGTTTGAAAGCAGTCTTACTTTTAGTTCATTTACTTGATCTGTCGTGCTTTCTTCCCTATTACATGGTGAAGAATCATTGAAATGTCTTTCTGCTACATGCACTAAAATGGATCCTTACTTTAGAGACTCTGCATCCGGGAAGGCAGTCCTGAAAGAGGTTTCCACCATGGTACATTTTATTTCTGAAAATAAAATTCCTGTTAAGTAAATCGTAAAAGTCAATGTCACTTTAAAAAAATCATGTTAAAAAAGACAGTTACTGACAAAGAGAAGAGGTGGTAGGCAATGCCAGCTTCCATATTTAAAGGGAGTGTTTGATTTACATGAGTAAATTGAATTATAAACAAACTTGTGTTCTTTTTAAATGACAAAAGTTAAATAAATTTCTGTAAAGAACTGATGTTCGTGGCATCACTGGCCTCTGCACAAAATTATATATGAGGTTTCCAAAGGTTCTAGTGTGTATGCTTTAAATTCCTTGTGGCTATTGGAGTCAAATCTTGAAATTTGTTTGCTTTTGACACAAAATGTCACCTATGTCTTAAACACATGCTTAACAATAAAACAGATGTTTAGTTTTTAATACTGTAGGTCAAAATCCCTGTTCAACCGCATATTTATAGAGATCTCAAGACATAGCTTTTGATAACATCCAGTGCTGCTGACCATTGCTGCCTGTTGTGTTCGAAAAATAAGTAACATACAAATTCCATGAGCTTTGTCTACCTAAGCTTATTCTGTTCAGCTCTTGGAATCCATTCTCCTCTTCAGAAGGTAGCTCCATAATACCAAGGCATGAACTCTTCTCATATTTGGAATCACGCTTTGCCCTATAATTGACATAGTTTTTCTGAGCTGGATTGTTCTAATTTCCAAACAATTGACATGTGGTGGTTTTGCATGAAATGGGGCATCAGCTCACCAATTTAGATTAACATACAAGTAATAATTTGTGTCCCATAGTCTACTTTGCTTTCTTGACTTTTGGTCAGTTGAGAACGTTCTGCAGTTTTATATCAAGAGCATTTAGAGATTCTAGGTTGTTCATCTGATACCAGATAATAATGCACTTGCTTTAGAAAGAAATATGAGACTGCATTAAAACTGTGCAGAAATAATGAATATAAAGTAGATAAGAAACTTCCGTTATCTGGCTCATAACACAGGAACAAGAGGATGTGGAATTGAAAGTAGCAAATTCAAAACTGTTAGAAGGAAGTATTTTCTCATAGAATTGGCGTTTCACACATGCTGCTAGGAGGATATGTGATTAAGACCCAGAACTTTTACAGTTGAAGTGCATAATGCAGTTCTGCCTGCTGCTTCCTACTCTGTGCTGCTGTTGATCATGTGTGGCCCTTCTGGTAGGGTCCTGAGCTGTGCTCATGAAGAGACTTTGTGGAGCTGAGCTGCAGTTGTGTTATGTTCTCGTGACTCTGTCACCCAAAGCTCCAATGCTTGGATTCTCATATCCAGGGTAAAATCTGTTCAGGGAGGGAAATGAACAAACACATCAATGAAGAAAAATTGGAATATGTGATTTTTTATTTTTTTTTTTAATTTTACATGTTTCAATAAATAAATATGTATGTATGCATGTATGTCTTCTCCAGGTGCATTAAAAATTAGTAAGAGTTCTTTATTTCCGGTTAATGTTAAGAGGTGCAAATGAACCTTCATTGCTATATTTTTAGGGAAAAAAGCTTATTTAATATGATGCAGATAGAGTTTTTCTTTGCCAGAAAAAAATCCCCAAACTGGTGTGTGCATTCCAGAATTTAAAAAAAAAAATCTTCCACAATCTTTTAATTTGGAAAAGTGAAGCTCAGATTATTAGCCATATGAACATTTAAACTTTTGGAAAATAGTTTGGAGATGTGGTTTCTTTTGTGCTTGGAGTGACACCAAAATGTATGTGCTGCATTGAACCATTTATATTCCTTCAGGACCATTAGGAACATTGATGTGTCCCCTGTATATCAGGGGGACACACACATTTGCAGTCCATTCTTCTGGATTCTTGCATAGGGCCTAAAAGCTTGGTTGTGCTGAATTTCATGTTAGGAATGTAGGTTTTCAGAACAGCTGAGGATGTTTATTTAACAGAGAGGCTTTAAGACCTTTCTTCCCAATTAACTGCAGTGCAGGGATAGGTGATTGCAATAACAGGTGCACTGACATGCTTTGAAGTTTTAAGTGGGCTGTTAAAAAAATTGTTCAGTGGGACATTTCATAGCCATTGCCATCTCTTGTTTTGCAATACTGTTTGAGAAGAGAAAACAATTCATATTTCATATGCTTAGACTTGTGGCACTTCGCTCTGATACACTTCTTGGTGGTTTTGTGCTGTAAGTTTGCCAAAGAGTTAATTTTTCTTCTTCTCACAACATAAAGTTGATCTTGAGCCTGCAGATTATTAAATCTGATTATTACAGCTGGCAATTCAAAAGATAGGAATTTTGCTTTTGGCTCAGGGGTAACAAGGTATCTTAACTTTTCCCGAAGTCTTATATGTTCTTGGTGTTTTAAAAGCCCTATTTTAAAACAAGGACACTTAACAGAATTTTTCAGTGGTATGTAAAGTTAATAAATTCATGAATTTAATTTTTAAATCATAGCTGCAATGTTGATTTTGCATGCCTAAGGACAGAATCTTTCATATAATGTAAATTGAGTCATGCTTATCAGGAGTGCCCTGCATGTGAACATGAGTCTTAAAAAAGTCCCATAAAATACATATTTGTGGTTAATACTTACATAATATTTTGTTTTCTTCTATCATAAATTTCAATCTGTGCTGCAACTTCTAGTTAGCTATTAACTGTAATTGTCAGCAATGGCTTGTGCTTTACAATTAAAAGCATTCAAGTGTTAAGATATTTATTGGGGTCACACTCATTACAATCAGTATCTTCCAGTGTGCTCAGAAAACAGTTTACCAAAATAATGTTGAATATTTATGAGTACAGAAAACTAAGCTTATTTGATGTGAAAACTGGTTATACATTTGACCACTTGCCTTCTATTCTGAGAAGAAAACCACTCCAAGCCCTCTTGGAGTGTCAGAAAGGAGGCTTGGCTGAAACACTGTTCTGAAATTACGGAAGTTGAATTCTTTCATCTGCATGTTCAAGTTCAACATGGTAATATTTTTCAAGATTTTCTGACTTTCATAAGTTTTCAACTAGACGTGCAGTAACCTGACTTTCCTATATCCAAGTATTGGTATGGCTACTTCTATGATTGTTGCTGCTACTTAGTTCACAGATAAGAGCATTCTCAGGTTGTTATATCTACCTGGTGCAGGGTTGCTTATGTTGGTGATTAATTCCCAATCTTTTTCTTATGGAAGTTTTTTTCCCCCTCTAACTATGGATCTGTACATGGATCTAAAAGACAATAAACTCATACAATTTTTTATGTCTAGGCCAAGCATCACTATCAAAAACCCTTCTATTTTAGGGCACGTGGCTTGTTACATATATGATGTTTCATCCCACGTTTTACTTATGTTCTCTCCAGGTGTTGCTTTACTCTCTACATTCTCTTGCCTTGCATCTATGCAGCAAGTAGGTCACTAGTCCTTACCCCGTGAGAGGCTGCCTTTTATGCTGCCAGCATGTGCCTTTCCTCTGGAGGGGAATGGAGTGTGAATATTCGAAGTATGCTCTTTGGCTTGGGCAGCCTTGTTACAGCATGTCTGTGCTCTCTATGTGAAAGGTCGATCTGTAGGTTTCCTCTGAGGTATTCCAAGTTCTGTGGTCAGACACGCTGATCTGTGCATTTCACTTTCTCATTTGTGACTCCCTTGGGTTACTTGATCTGATTTTTCTCATTTCCTAATTTGCTTTGTGGATTTAATTTCCATGGAAAGATGAAGCTCATAGTCTTCTTTCTAAATGACATCCCTCTGAAGTGAAATTTGTCATGCCTGCCATATCTAAGAATTCTCTCCTTTTGTGGCCATAAGTCTACAAGTTTTGCAAAATCATTGCAGTTTGTGTCCGCTGTTGAAGGACAAGAGTGAAGTTCTGTGTTCAGCAGTTGTCTTAATTCAAAATGGAGTGAGGAAAGACTTGAAACAAAATGTCAGTGCCATGCATCTGGCTGTGGGAGATTGTGCTGCAATGCTAATCAGGGTATCTACCTAGTTAAGTTAGTGTGGACAGAGCATTTAATTATTTTTTACTTCGACTGACAGTTGCTTGCCTCTGGTCTCCCAAGGTCTTTGCATTCATCAAATAAAATTTCTTTTGGATGATGAACTATTAAGTAGCTTAAATTAGTACTGCAAATATTCTAATTGTTACTTGGTAGGAAAGAGAATAGAAAGAGTCCTCCTTCGTCTTTTCCCTTTATCTGGGACAGTGGCCAGAGACATTTATTGTCTTTATTATCTTGCTTTCCTTTCTACATCCAGATTAAGATACAGACTTTATTTTTATTTAAAGGTTCAGAACGATGTTTGTAGCTGGTGAGCACTGTGATGTGGACACGCTAGAATGGTCAAGAAGAGTCTTCAAGGTACCTGTCTTGGACCACTGGTGGCAAACTGGTGAGTGGTTTAAAACGTCCTTTGTAAAATACAGTGAGGAGAGATTTTCAGATTTGTTTCCTGAGTCTGAAGGTGAAACTGTTTTCTCTTTCCATGAACGTTTAAATAAATGTCAAAAAAAAGAAAAATTCAAGCAGGAAGAATATTTTTTGGAAGTGGTGTGAAAAGTGACTTCAGGGTATTTTTAGAACAACAAGACATTTGTAAAACCCATATAGGAAAAAAGGTATTTTCTGGTATCTGTGTTTAAAAAAAATGTTTGCATGAGTATTTTTCCAGGTGTGTTTTTATGTTGTTGGCACGTGTGACTGTTGTGTGACAGAATGTTTGCTATTTAAGGCTTAAACCTAAGCTTTTTGCATATATAATTTGTGTAATTAAAAACAAACAATCTGCTGCATAGACTAGACTCCTTGGTCTTTAATACTGTTCTGTATGGATGTCATCCAACTTGTAGTGATTATTTTAGAGTGCTTCCCATTTATTTCACTGCAATAAAGGAATCAGAGTACCAATCTATGTGTAACTTCACAAAAATCCTAGTTGAATCCTGGATTAAAACGTGATCAAATGTATCTATCTCCTTATAACTGTGGATTCATATATCTTTAAATTTCACTGTTAGAAGATTAAATTTGGATTTTGCTTCTTATACACATTATTGCTGTTTAGACAATGGAAATATATTACAAAAGCTCCCTCCTTCCTTCCCTTCTTGCTTCCAAGAAATACCTCTTGTGTTTTCTGTGGATCATTAATTTGAGATGTGTGGTCTCTTTCTCTATGAAGAAAAACCTTCTGAGGTTCTCCCATGATAGATCAAATAGAAGCTATATAAGGTTAGAATAAAAATGGGAAACTGTTTAGTTCGTCTATATATTATGTAACTAAATCAGTTGAGGAGGCTTAAAAGGCATTATTTTTATTAAAAAAACCCAAAACACAATCTTAGATAAATACTGAAAAAGTACTGGAAGGTAGTAGTGTTATTTTTTATCTAATCTGGATTTAATCTGCTGATTGACTAATGCAAGGCAAGAGACCTCTATTTTGTTGAGTTCTCTATGATCCTGTCTGTAGGCAAGAACAGGCCTAAATGATGCAGAATGAGCAATTAACTGAAAAAGGTTAAAAGATCAAATAATGTCTTTGACAAATTGCTGAACTGTCAGTAAGCAATACTACTGAATGTGATGTTGCACTGTTTTTATCTGTCTGCGTCTGTGTAGATATATAGATATATATTGCATATAAAATTGCCATAGATTTTGCATATGTTTAGTGCAAAAGTTTCATGTTACAGTGTTCTTTCAGACATATATCAAATATATAAGTATTAATGAGAGATCTTAAGTGTATGACCGTAATGGATGTGTGGAGGTAAGACAGAGATTTTTCAAAGACCAAGTGCTCAGCTCAGAGTACATTATGTTTCTTGATTTGTATATTCATGGCATGCTCCTAAATTAAATTGTACCGTGACTTAATTAACTGAGGCCATTTCAAATACATTGTTTGAGAGCATTTAATAATTTGATTAGAATGAAGACCCAAGTGATTTCTGTGGAAATGTGAGCTGTTGAATGAAAGCAAAGCCTTCACTCTGAAGGAAGAAAATTACTAAGTCAGTTCCTATCAAAGAACTGAATTTCAAGGGATAAGGGAGTAAGAATCACAGAGTCATTATGTTGATGAGGACCTCCTGAGCTCATTTAGTTCCGTCCCCCTTCTCAAGCAGGGTCAGAGAGAGTGTTGCCCAGGATCCTGTCCAGTTTTGAGTATCTCCATGGATAGTGATTCTCTGGCCACTCTGGCCAGCCTATGCCAGTGTTTGACTGCCCTCACAATAAACGCATATTTTTTTGGGCTCAGATGGAATATCCTGGTTTTAGTTTTAGCCTATTGCTTCTCATTCTGTCAGTGGGCACCGCTGAGAAGTCTGGCTAACACTTCAATATGTGTAAATCTGGCTAACTTCTTCCATGTGTGTAAATACTGGATGCCTCCCATCCAATATTTACACACATTAATAAGTTTTCCTCTGAGCCTTCTCCAGACTGAATAGCCTTAGCTCTCTGAGCCTCTCTGCATACAAAAAATTACCCCCTCCCTGGCAGTTCACAGGATTCTCCCCTGTGGAGAGGAATCACAGATTAATTAGGGTTGGAAGGGACCTCTAGAGAGCATTTAGCCCAACCCCTCTGCTGAGGCATGTCCAGGTAGGTGTAGTAGGTTTGCATGGCCAAGAAGGCCTACAGGGGTGCTTTCTGTGAGAAGCTGCTAGAAGCTTCCTTCATGTCTGGCAGAGCCAATCCCTGGCAGCTCCAAAGATGGATGTGCTGCTGGTCAAGGCTGGGCCAATTAGAAATGGTGGTAACATGGTAATATGTGATAACATATTTAAAAATGAAAAAAGGAAAGTTATTGCACTGTTGTAATTGCGGCCAGAGAAGAGCGGTGTGAGAA
>VWZT01011604.1:0-18730 GCA_013397055.1 Pachycephala philippinensis
CGCTGTTCTGGAAGGAGGAGATGGAGCTGACCCTGGTGGGGCTGCAGTACTCGGGCAAGACCACCTTCGTCAACGTCATCGCGGTGAGCGGGGCGGCGGGCGGGGGCCGGCAGCGGCCTGAGCCCGGGCCGGTGCCGCGGGGCCCGGGGGTGGGGGGGGCCCGGGCCGGGGCGCGGGGAGCAGCGTGGGAGCCCTCGCTGGGCGGGATGGCTGAGCCCTGGTGGCTGCCGTGCCTCCATAAACCTTCGTGTGCTAGTGGGACCCGCGGGGACACTGATCCCACAGCAGGGCACGGTCCCGCAGCGGGCTCTGAAGGCGCCTTGCAGTCAGGGTGTCGGTGTGGCGGGGCTTGTGTTTGCAGATGTGGAGATAACATTGTGTGTCTTCAGCTGCCGCCTCCCTTTGACTGTTTTTCAGTAGTCCTAAATGATTTAAGTGTCAGCACCCACTCACGGTTCTCCTCTCAGGTATTTGCTTATCGATTGCTGAGATCCATATCAAATAATCTCCTTTCTCTTAAGGTACATCTTACCTAAGAAGTACAACTCACAAGCCCATCAGCAGCAAACTGCTGCACTCGGGCCTGCTGATCTGGTGATGTGCCTGGAGCAGGTGAAGGAAGGGTGTGGGAATACTCCTACACGAAGCTTTTCCATTGTTGAACGAGATAAAGAGTGGCTTTGCCTAAATGGCGTGTTCAGCTTCATCAGTGACCTGCTCTGCTGATGTATGTGACGGAAACCATTACAGGAGACAAGCTGGACTTTGGGAGCTCCTGAAATGGGCAGCCAGGGCACCTTTTGGTTTTTCAGGGAGCGTGAGTGACCTGAGTGCAGTGCACCTAGAATGAGAAAGCTGATGTTTCCAGCTTTAGAGTGAGCACACCTTCAGCTTGTCTTTTGATTTTTGAGGCTGTGTCCTTAACACTACAGAATATTTGTAAGAATGTATTTATTTAAGAATGTATTTATTTATACTGACTGGGAAAAGGACTTTCATTCTCCTGCAGTTATACATCATCCTTGCACACTGACAAACACTCTGGCAAAACATAACTAAGCCCTTGTGTAGCTCAGGTGTGAGCACTCAGTGGGCTTCCTGATAATAATTGAAAATGGGTTACTTCATAAAAGGTGACTCTTCTCTGACTAGTTGTTAGCTGAAAGTTGCTGGAGTAACCCGGGAATGCCAGAAACCTTTTCTTTCACACTCTGCCAATACCTCTGAGCTTGGATTTGTAGACATGGAGCTCTGAAATTGTTGAACAGCCTCGATCTGTGGCTGCTGAACTGATACTGCTTGGAGTGTTTCTGCAGCTGGGAGCTCTCTGCAGGCTTTTCATCCTCTGGAGTCCTCCTGGTGATGGCACTGGACAAAGAACTGCTTTGCTTCAGTCTGTATAGTACCAGCAGCACGTGTTTGGGGAGTTACCTGTGAAGCCAGCTGCAGATACGTGCAGCAGTTCAGAGCTGCAGTAGCTGCACATCAGTTTAGTCCATCTAAGTTGTCTCAAGTGGGAGAAGTTTTCCTAAGTAAAGCTGGAGTCTGTTTCCAGCCTCCTCTGCGGGGGTTGAATCTTGCAAGGTTTCAACCACATGTTAGGATCACACCCAGGCATTTATCTGAGCGAGTGCCATTCAAAGAGCCTTGCAAAACCTAGGGGCAGGAGGAAGTTGTTGTGCATGCTGACACAGCCTCCTTAGCTGGTTTAGTTTGGAAGCATCAAGTCACATTTCTGAAGTTTTAAATTAGGAAATGTGGTGAGTCTTTACACAAGAAAAAACAGAGGGAGGGGGTTTGCTCAGGTTTTAGTATTGGTTTTAAAAAAATAATAGCAGAAGCTTCAGTTACCAGTGCAAGATCACTTTTCAGAGAAGTAGTGCAGTGGCATGCAGAGCTGACTTGATATTTGCTTCCTTGACAGACTTTAGTTCAGAGTCTGCATTTGGGAATGAGAGCAGGAAAAGAACAACTGCTCTCTGCAGGCCATTTAATGGTTTGGGTGGATGAGGCTGTTGGGATTCCTCAGGACTGAAATGAAAGGAATGACACAGCAAGATGTCCTATAGGATAGCTCTAAAAGCTGGAGTGCACACCAGGAACTTGCTGTGGCTTAGAAGGTTGTGTGCTGTCTAACAAAGGGCTGTTGCCAGTCTTGACAACAGTGAGTTTAATCCAATATAAATCTCTAATGTAATCTCTGCCCATCAGATCAGGCATATGGAACTAGAGGGGAAACTCAACCAATTACACAGGAAGCTTGGTACAAGGCCTGACTGCTGCTGAAGTGGACAGGCCACGAGAGGCAGACAGTCCAGTTCTAGAATAATCCTTTTCTAGGCTGGTAGCAGGTTTGGATCATGTTTATTCCTCCAGTGTAAACAAACACTTGATTTGTAATCAGACTAAACAGGGCCTGGAGAGACAGGACAAGAGGGAATGGCTTTGAACTGAGAGATAGGGAGATTAGATTAGATATTAGGGATAAATCCTTCCCTGTGGAGGTGGTGAGGCCCTGGCACAGGGTGCCCAGAGAAGCTGTGGCTGCCCCTGGATCCCTGGCAGTGTCCAAGGCCAGGTTGGACAGGGCCTGGAGCAGCCTGGGACAGTGGAAGGTGTCCCTGCCCATGGCAGGGGTGGCACTGGATGGTTGTGAATGTCCCTTCCAAGCCAAACCCTCCTGTGATCAGTTTGATTAGAAGGTTTAAAACCCAATGTTAGCAGTGAAATCTCATTAGAGCTGGATTCAGCTAATGCAGCTTCTGCTTTTCTAAGGCTCCGCATTAGTCACTGTCTCTAATTAGATATTAAGCATAAGTTTTCCATGTGCGTGAGTAAACTTGCTCACAAGGGAGGATATCATTTCTTCCTGGTCCTAATTTCCCTAATGTGGATGGCCTGTGGCTCTTATTCAGAGAAACTGCATGTCATCCTGGGATCGCATCTGGAATTGTCAGCTCCTGATCCGAGCCCTGGGAATGCCCTTTATTTACAGACTCTGTAGGATCTTGTGGCGTTTGCAGCTCGTGGCCCTTCCCGGCCTTCCCTCGGCTGGCAGCTGGAGCTGGGAGCCGTGGCCACGCTGCCGTGGGGAGCACGAGAGGCGAGGGGGCTGCTCCGGCCTGTGACGCAGCTGAAACATGACTCAAGTAAACTGACTCTGCTCCGGGCCGGCAGCGCGTGCTGCTGGAGAATGGGGCACTTGTGCAGCCTCAACAGCCTATTTCATGGAAGAGTGGCATATCTGGGGTTTCTTTAGAAGTTTTGCTTGATGCCTGGTAGGTTGATCCTTGATCCAGGTGTGTGGCACCGAAACACTGAAGCTCGTTAGCCTGATAGCGAGCAGAGATCTGGAGGAGTGGGAGGAAGTTGGGCTTTTCTGATACAGTTATCAGGTTCAAGAGCTGAACTCAACCTGTTTGTGGTGACAGGGTAAATAAGGTCCCTTTTTAGGATTTGTGTCAGAGCCTGAATTAGTGTGGTTTGTTGTTCAACTTTGGAATATCTGGCAAGTGTTGGAATGAGACCGTGGTTTCTAGAGAGAGGCAATTCCTCAAGTGCCTCTCAACAAAAGATTCGTTTGGCCAGTTGGGAGCTGCAACTTCCTTCTGTTCTTGTGACTGTTATAAGTAACTTTGACTTGAAGAAGCCACACCAGAGAAGTGCAGAAAAATATTGCTCTAAAGAGCTTCACTGCTGTTTTAGTGCCTTTTGAACCACCCAGGTAGGCCATAAATCCTGTGTGTTGTCACTTCATACACACCGTAGCTAAGGGAGGATGGTGATAAAATTTGAAGTGTTTGTTAATGGCAGAAGTCTCTTGAAATGCATTGCATCACTTCATTAGCTAATAAAGCTCCTAGGAGGTGACTCAGACCCTTTCTTTGAGGTCCTGCTTGCTGTACCCCAGCTGGGCTGAAACAGGTGACTGAAATCAGAATCTACTTTTTCCATCTTGGCCCTGAGTTCTTGTAGAGCACTTTGTAAGCAATGTGATAACGCCTGGATAAAGACAGTTTCTTCACTATCAAAAACATGAAGTGTCCTGAGCTCTTACATGACTGACTTCTAGACAGACATATGCCTTTTTTATGGTAGATATTTGCTAAGCAGTCCATGTCCTTTTAAATATTCAATTAAAGTCAGGGTTGAGGAAATAAAAATGCCTTTTCATGTCATATACCACTATTTTGGTTTCTGCAGCAATCATTCCTGGAAGTGCTGTTGGGAAGCCTTTCAGGGACTGAAGCTTCTAAACTGGAGTTCAGGCTTCTGATCATGATCACATGTAGCTGGAACACTGAAGTATTTCCCAAAGAAGGAAGCTGGACTATAGAAAGTTGATTTGTCCGTTTATGATGCACTGCTTGGTTGAGGCTATGAGTGTTGCAGAGGAGGCTTAGTGTAGGGGTAGCTTGATATAATGCTAAAATTGCACTGCTTTTTAAATAATTTTTTAAAGAAGACATTTTGGAGACGTGCAGCATTTTTTCTTGGTACGAAAAGAAAGAAATTTTTCGGGATGAACAGTAGGGTTTAATGTAATACTCTGGTTCAGGTGGATTGGGAGTGTCCTGGCTGGATTCCACACTCCACTGGTGTTGTCTCCTAGTTGGTTAAGCTTGTTTGTGATCTCATCTAGCTGGATGAAAAGTATTATGATTAAAGATAAAACAATCTTTGCTCTGTAGTAACAAAGTCTGTATGAAGAAATTGGTCCTATAACAGTAGTGAATCATGTCAGCTTTATGAGATGCAAACTAAAGGCTGTCCTGACCTTTTCTGATGATAAAAATAATGTCCTTGTGCAGGCTGTGGAGTCAAAATCAAGCTGCTTAGGGGGCTTGGTGCTGACAGTCTGGTGAGAGTTGTACAAGGCCAGGCTGGATGGGGCTTGGAGCAACCTGGTGCAGTGCAAGGTGCCCCTGCCCATAGCAGGGGGTGGCACTGGATGGGCTTTGAGGTTCCTCCCAATTGAAACTACTTTATCATTCCATAACTCCCTGGAATTTGAGTTTCTGGCTTTAGCTTATGGTTATGGAGAGGCAGATGAAGTAGCCAGAATGTGGTTTTGTTTGCTTTAGGTTTTTTTTTGACTCAAGACAGCTGGAAATGGTAGGTTTAGTAAGCTTGTTGTAATATTAATTGAATTATAGAAGAGACTGAACTCACATCATTTGTACCCTTCTGGAATGTCAGGTGATGGCAAGTTAAACACTTGTTCTAAGTTTTCCTCTGGGAAATGAACTGTACCTGTAGCTGGCTTGCTCAGAAATGCAGCAGTCTGTGAGAGTTAGTGCTGGTACAGATACAAGGTGAGCTGAACCCAAACTGATTCATGGGATAAAGTCCCTTAGTTCAGTCTGGAAGCAGTTTTGCTGCTCTGAATAATCCTTATCCAACATAAGCACTCATCCGGGTAAATGGGTTCATGCTGCACTGAAATCACCTGTTTGGGTTCTGCAGGAGCTCTGCGTATCCACAAGGGAGCATCTCTTAAACCAAGAGGCTTAAAGATCAGTCCTGTGGGTTCTTTGTGCATATGGCCTCTGGAACAGGCTCTGTTTAGTCTCCCTGTCCCTTATCTCCCCCACGGGCTGGAGTTAACTTTGTTTGGTGACCTTCGGTTCGTGCTGCTGCTGTGTGGTCTGTGTGACCTCGGGGCTGAGGCTTCCTTTAGAATCCCTGCTGGGACAGCTCCTGCCCTTCCAGGAGCCCTGCGGGGAGTTCAGGGTCTGCCTGGTGGGGTGGGCACCAGGGCTGGAAACAAGGCATTGCTGGGTTTGTCAGCAGCTACTCCTGCTGTCCTTGATGAGCGTTTGAGCAATGCTGCTGTGTGTGACAGCAGCCAAAGGCTTTCCCATCGGGAATTGAAAATATTGCTGTGCATATCAAACTTGTTTTAAAGCTGGTGTTTTAGCAGGAGAAAGCATCTTATTGTGAGCACACAGTGACAGCACCGAGTACTCTGCTCTAGGAGGGAAGGCTAATTCAGACGAAGTGCCTGCTAGTAAATGTATATTCCTGTTGTTCTGCTCTTCGAGTAGCTTTTGCATATGAATACTCTAAGTTGAAGCTGAATTCCTGGCTTTTTTCCTCTGAGGAGGTAGTAAACAAAAGCCCTCAATTCTGAGTTTAGAGAACTGTTTCTGGGCCAAGACAGTTGAATGTGGTAGCAGAATCCATCAAAGGAGATCACTGTCTGCTGCTAAAATCCTTCACAGTCGTTTTAACCAACTTTTGACCTGTCTTAAAAGAGAAGGTGACTGCCAGTAGCTTTCTTTGGGTCCACTGCCTGTGAGCAGAGGAACACCCACACTCACATCAGGGGAAGGTCTTCCAAGTGAAGACTTGAGCTGACCAATATGTTCATGTCAGCTCTGGATTGTCCCTCTGCAAAGCAGAGAACAGGCAGCTGAAACTCAACTGAGCCACTGCAGTTTTAAGGTTTTGAGGTTTTAAGCAAGTCAAAACAAGTTCGGGGATGTGCAGCGTGGGTAGAGAGCACTTGGGAAGGAACAAGATGCAGCAGCTTTCCTGAAGATTCTGTAAAAGTTTCCCTGTGGTGGGTCACAGTAATTTCAACGTTACATTAAAGATGTGGCAAATGAAGCGCTGCTCCAATCTGCAGGAATCTGTATCCTGAAAGAGCAGTGGGAGAACATGAAATTGGTACTGAACGCGCTGCAATTAGTGGGATGACTGGCGCAGTGAGTGCTGCAAGGGAGGGCTGTAAACTCTTCACAGGGATGGGCAGGGACTGTTTGGGCAGTCTAGAGCTTGATGAGGGTCACAATAAGGTTGTTAATGGGTAAGAATCAGGGGGAGGCCAACAAGGCAGATATCCTGGTGGGAATCTCGTCTAGACCACCCAGCCCAGGATGAAGAGGCACCAAAATCCTCCTTAGGCAGCTGGGAGAAGTCTCACCATGGCTAGGCCTTGTTCTCGTAGGGGTCCTCAACTTCCCACATGTCTTCTGGAAATAAACCCAGCAGGGAGGTGATGAGTCCAGGAGGTTCCTGGAATGTGTGTTCCTATTGATAAGAACAGCTCTCGAGAGAAGGATCTGGAAGGATCTGAGTGGGAATAGTTGGCAGCATCTGGGGTAACACTCAGCAGCGCAGAGATGAAGGCTCAGGGAGTGCTTGGGAGACGCTGGGATAGGAGCTGTGGGTGTGGGGTGTGACTGTGGAGGCAGGAATGTGGAGGCAGGAATGCTGTGGTGCTTGAGCAATGTGGCAAGTGACCCTTCTGAGGCAAGATTGGTTTGGGGAGCTGAACTGAGCTGCCTCAGCCATGGCAGCACAGCTGACCATGGGCTCTGAGCTGTGCTGATCACTCTGGCTGTGATGGGCAGCTCAGGCACTGGCACTTTGGGCAGGAATGGGCAGCTACTGGACTGGCAGTCCCATTGGGGACCCACCTTGCTGAGTTAGAAAGGGCAGAGTGGCTTCTCAGGCAGTGCTGTGGGGTCTGACCCAAGCTCCTTGTGCAGCCCTGCTCCTGCTGGCCACACTGTTCCTGATACAAGCCAGGAGCTGTTGGCCTTCATGGCCACCTGGTCAGGCTTAGTTGCTCCTTCCAGCCTGTGGGCAGTCAGGCCCTAACTCTAGGGTGGTGTCTGCTTCAGAGATCCCAAAGGGCTTTGAACCTCAGGGAACTTCTCTGGGCAGTGTCAGGGGAGAGATGCAGGCCTTGCTGCTGTGATACCAAACCCTAATTAAACAACTGAATGCTTTGGGATCAACCCTCGTTTTTCCAAATGTGCTTGACTGACTGGTTCTATTACACATAATGGATGTAGTGAGCTTCATAATGGCCACTGTGGCTGATCCACCTTCTGCCAAACAGCTGAGGGAGAAATCTGTGGTAGTGTTGAAAACTCCTGTTATGGCTCCTGGGTTGGCTGCAGGAGGTAGTTGGGAACTTGGCTCTCAAGCTGCTGCACACTGAAGTGTTACAGGCAGTAAAACATCTGCCACTGGAGAACCTCTCCCGTGCAGTGCTGTTTGCAGTTCTGACCCAGCTTGGAGTGATGCTGAATGTCTGCTGGAAATGGGCTCAGATACTCTGGAGCTGCATTTGTCACTGCTGAACACGTTGGACACTGCAGCCTGGCAGGAAGCTGACCTGTCAGGTCCTTCCACTTTCCAGCCTTTAACACTCCTCAGGGAGTCACCCCATACCTGTGGGTTGGAGGCTTCCTCCACAGGAGTGATTTATTACTGCAAATGCTGGCCAGAGAGCAGCTTGCATCACAGGGAGCCCTGCTGGCTATTTCTAGCTCCCAGGTAACTGGGAGATCCTGGTGTGTAAACCTTGGCTCCAGCAGAAGTAGGTGAATGGCTCTTTTCCTACCCTCACCCTGGCTGTCCATCTGTTAAGCTGTGCAAAGCACTTTCTCAGGTAACTTTGCTCCCCTGGCTGCCTCAAGGCTTGAAAAACTATTTCAGTGATTGTAAGAAATGAGTTGTCTGACTTCACACAAGCTTCAGTACACATGGATTTAACATCCATGACTTCTTGGCTGTAAAACCTTCAGCTGCAAGGCAAATGGTTAGAAAAAGCTTGTGATATTTTACTATGTAAACCAGCTGTGTCAGATAAGCACTAAATTTAACTTTCTCTTTTTTATTTTCTCCAGTCAGGTCAATTCAGTGAAGATATGATTCCTACCGTGGGCTTCAACATGAGGAAAGTTACAAAGGGTAATGTTACAATAAAGGTATGTTGCCATTGTTGACTGTTTTCTTTAGCTTGTAGTTTAAAATTTACATGTTTGCTCTGTTTTGCTTCCAGCCTTGGGACAAATATAGAAACCTGAAGAGGCACAGCTAAATCTGTCGAGTAGCTTAAGAAGACATTTATGCTTATTTATGGAGTTTCTGAAATGAGAATCTGTGTGTGATTCCCAGGTTCATGGACTAGTTACAGCACTGTTGTGATAATGCTGTCTGGCTTAGATCTGAGTGTTTGAGGCCCAGAGATGCTGCTTTCCTGCTCATCAGTTTGCTTAAGGGAAGGTTTACATCAAAAGCAAAGCTTTAAGTGAATACATTTGATTTTCTTGTGTAGCTCAGTGTGTAACCTTCATACCCAGGAGTGTTCTTGCATCTGATAAAAGGTGCTTCAGTTTGCCTCTCCTGCTGCTGGGCCCTGAGCTCTGAGCAGCTGTGCAAGGGATTATTCCTGCTGTAACATGGGAGAGGTCCAGCAGCTGCTTAAGGAGAAAGGAAAAACTGTTGTGATTTCTTGTCTTATCTTTGCCTGACATGTTTAAACACAGTGCATGGCTAAATTGTCTTTCTCCCCTTGCCTTAAGATTTGGGATATAGGAGGGCAGCCCCGATTCCGAAGCATGTGGGAGCGATATTGCAGAGGAGTTAATGCTATTGTGTAAGTGTCCTTCCTTCAGCTCTGCTTCCTTCACGTGTGCTCCTCTTCTCTGGGAGCCTTCCTAACACTGCATGCCTGACTCTGTAGTTCTCCTTGTGATTCTGAACCTGTACTGCAACCACATTGACCTTTTTCACCCTTAAGTTCAGGGCTCAGGATGGGTTGTTTCTTATCAGTGTCTGATCTGGAGTACTAACTCCTCCCTGTCTGAACTGGGTGGCAGTGCTGTCTAACTCAAAGCGTCTTCCTTCTACTCTGCTCTTAGAGAATTTTTTTTTAAAGAACCACATTCTTTGCTCAGAAGTCCTAGCTTTGTTTAAAGCCTTGTTGAATGTTCTCAAACCTGGCAGTGTAAAGGAAAGAGGGATGTTTCTGCAGGAGCTCAGTGTCACTGACCTAACCTGAAATTCTCTTTAAAGCTACATGGTAGATGCTGCAGATCGTGACAAAATAGAAGCCTCTCGAAATGAGCTGCACAATCTTCTAGATAAGCCCCAGTTACAAGGAATCCCTGTAAGTAACATCACCTCAAACAGCATTAAATGTCTCTGAGGAATGTGCATCCCTTGAGCAACTCTGAAGTCTGCCTTGAACTCTTAATTGTAAGGCCCAACCTTCCTGGTCAGTATAAGCATGAACAATACCTGCCCCCAGTGCCTAAAATCAAACTGGTGACCTTCAGTGATCTCACTTCATTCAGTGCTCACAAAACATAATAAATACAGTTGAAACAGTAGGTCAGAGGATTCCACAGTATGAGTTTGTGCTCTTGACTAAAGGTTAACCGCAGTGTAGTACAGAAGTGTAGAGTAAGTTTGGGGAATCTCAGATGAGTGTGCTGCAAATGTTCTCAGATTTATCAGCTGATGTATTCTTGTGCTTGCTCTTTGCACAGAACAGTTTATTTGTACCCCCTCTTTCCCTGGGACTAGGTCTTGATCTGGTTTAACAGTGAATATCTCATCCTATTAGATTTAACAGGCAGATGCAAGACTGCTCATGAGACTCCCTTGATGTTTGTTGGTTTTCTGGTTTTGGTTGGGGTTTTTGTCTGTTTGGGTTTTTTTTAAGCAAAGCTACAATCATTTCCTTCTCTGGATTTCAGGTTCTAGTCCTTGGAAATAAGAGAGACCTTCCTAATGCTTTGGATGAGAAACAGCTAATTGAAAAGATGTAAGTCTATCCCTTCCTAAGAAACATTTCTCTTACTCAATAAATTCATGTACATAGGGTTGTTATTAGATCAGGAAGTTCACATTCATGAATGGAAAACCAGCAACAGGAGGTAACTGAACATTGTACAGAACAAGTTGTGTGGGGAAGGGGAAGAGGAACAGTTCAGATTGTCAGAGTCCTTGTGTCAGTGAAATGTGTGCTGAAATGTTCTCTCTTTCCTAGGAACCTTGCTGCTATTCAGGACAGAGAAATCTGCTGCTACTCAATTTCTTGCAAAGAGAAAGATAATATAGGTAACTATTAACCCAGAATGCTGAGAATTATGAAGTGCTGTCAGAGGATGGATTGGGGGGATTGTAACTTCTTAAACACAAGCTTCGTGTCTTCAGGAAACCAGGAACAAATCAAAGACTAGTGTGTGAGTGCATTGGTCAAATTCCACAGAACTCCTGATGGCAGTGAGGAAACCTGACTGGTGTTAAAATTGTAGGGGTTATAGTTACCCAAACATGTCAGTCCCTGTGAAGTCTGCTCCTTTCTTCAGTCAGTTTGCAGGAAATAGCTGGCTAGTCTATTAGCTTGGCCTAAATGATTTTGTACTTCTGTCAGGTGCTCTCATTCTGCCTCACTTGGTGAGGATACCAAGTAGTTGCAGCAAGTTTTTCCTCAAGTCATTCCCTTGAAATAATCACCTCCCCTGCTGTCTTATCAGAGCAGTTTGTGTTGTGGCATCTGCCAGTCCCTGTTCCCTGCAGCCAAACAGTGCCTTTTTCTGGCACAGAATCAAGTGCTTTAGAACTTGTGGAGTTCAAAGGCAGAAACCACGTCCTGTGTAATATCTGGTATTTGCCATAAGCTTTGTAAGTAAACTGAGTCGTGTCAGCTGAGTGAAAACAGAATTTAACAACACTTTCCATCCTTCTCCTGATGCCTTCCATGGCTGCCATGGGATTAACACTGGTGCATTGCCAGGGTAACAGGAGTTTGCTGATGAGGAAATTTCAGGGTGATGCTCCCAGGAGAAGCTCTAGAGGATACCAGGATTTTCTTTCTTGGAAAACAAAATAGTCTGTGGAACAGTTGTGGCTTCCAAGAAGCTCCTGTCACCTTAACATCAGTTAGAGGTTCAGACATGATGGCTAGAAGCATGGAGATGTGGAGATGCACACAAGGCTCTCAGCACAGCTGAGCATCACTGAGGCTCTGGAGAAGGAGTTGCTGGAGGGGAGCCAGGGCTTTTCCCTTCCTTAGGAGAGCTTCTTCCAGGCAGGGAGGAGCTTGGTGCCTTGTACCACAGGGCTAAACTAGCTTTGCTCTCATCAGGTGAGGAGCTGCAGACTGGCTGAACAGAGCAATGCTGATCTTACACTAATTACTGGAGCCATAGTGAAGTGTCAGATGAAGGGATGTCTTTTTCCTAGAGATGGACAGAACTGAGGAACCAGGATGTGTGGGGCAGTGCCTGTCATTGTTACCAAAAGGATGCTGGGCAGCTACAGGATCAAAGCACAGACAGCAAGCATCCTAAAAATTCATTCTGTTCATCTGCCCTCGGCCATACTCTAGAGAAGGGCTTGGGTATTCCTGTCCTGTGTTTGGGGACACTGGCAGGAGTTTCCAAAGCCTTGCCACTTACACCAGTACAGCCACTTGAACGTGGAACTTCTCTTCTCTCTCCCTGTAGATATCACGCTTCAGTGGCTTATTCAGCATTCAAAATCTAGAAGAAGCTGAAGTCTTCCTGGAATCTCCAGTACCAGTTGGCCATAATCTCAATTGTCCACTTCCCTCCATAATGAGATACTACCCAAAAATCCTGTATCAAGAATCTGCCTTTTCACGGTTCATTTCTCATGTGCACTGCTGAAGACTTGTATTCCTATTCTGTCACAAAACAACTAGAGTTGTCATGATAAAGTCAGCACAAATATTTATTTTACAACCATCTGTGGTGGGAGGGTTGTGGGGGGGGCTTTTTAAAGAAATATCTCTACCATGTTAACTACGATGGTACACTCTGTTCTGGTTTTTCAGGGCCAGGTTTTTATATGATTTTCAGCAAGTGTTTTATTTCTAGTGTTTAGTGGCTTGAAGATGCTGATGCTTGACAGCATTAAGATTCTGTAAGATGCCACATACAGTAGTTAGAAAACATTTAAGCGTGAGTTGTGGGATACTGATTGATCTCACAAATGCATGTGATGTGTGTATGTAAGCAGAGAAATGGAAACTGTTTGCAGAGGGGAGCACAAGGCATAGATCAGCATCACTAATCTACAGCTGAGATCCTGTCACTTGAAAAAGAAAACTCACTTGATGAATTAGGAAACTCATTTGTTTAAAATCATTCTGTTGCTTCTGTTTAACATTTATGTGGGGGATGGGAATGGACTGTTCTGTCAAACTTTCAAAAATCGGAGTATTCCAGCATGAAAACAAATAGCTAGGAACATCAGGCTTTGTTCAAATACATTTTTCTATCTCCAGATACTCGTGGTCTCTCTCTGAAACCAGAACATGCATTCTGAGCAGCTGCATGACACCCAAATTACTGATGCTCTTGTATCGAGGCAGTTGTTGACCTTTAGCACAATCTGTGTGTAATTGTCAGTGTCTCTCCTGCTCCTGGAATGGCTGGGCACAGTTTCACCTGGTGCTATGGAATACCTGGGCTATTGTGACAACTCTAGACCCGCCTGCTTTCTCGATGTAACCATGTGCAAAGCCTGTCAGATGCAATGAAATGTTCTGCTGTGTCAAAGCACAAGAGAGCCAGTGAATCGACCCTGTCTCTTGACTAGCTCCTGCAGCTTAGGGAAGTGTGTACAAACTCAAGATTGTAACGTTTCTGTAGCTTTACTTTCTCAATGACTTCGGCGTATTTAAAGGGACAGCCTTGTTAAGACTGGTTTGTTCATCCAGCAGTGTCAGTGTAGCTACTCGTGTGTGCAGATCCATGGTGCAGCTGCTTGTGTTGCCTCACACCGTGTGTGATTCCTCACCTCCGTGTGGTTTGCATCCCGTGGGAGCCTGGGGTTGGGAGCAGGGCTCAGTCCCTCAGTTCTGCCAGGCCAGTGTTATCGCAGACTGCCATGGCCTTATGTCGTGTCCAGCTCTGGCACTGTTGCACAGACACTACACGCTGCCTGCCTTCAGTCTGAAGTTGCATTTTAACTTTTTGTCCCCTTTCAGTTCTCTGAAGCATGATTTCAATTAATCCATACTCTGGTGCTGTAGAGGAGAGGGTGTATTAACTTGCTACTGTAGTCCCGAGTTCGCCAGAACTGCTACAGTTACTTTTATTTAGCAAACTTGCTTGTGCCTATAATAAGGAAACTAAACTAGAATGTGTGAATCTTTGTGGGGGACCAGGTCACTGTTTAGTTAACTGGCCTATAGCTAAACTCGATGTGTTTGGTGTTTATCTACTTCACTGCTTTCAGCGTTTATGGCATCCAAACACTACCAATTGTTAACCTGTGCATTACTCTCTGCATGTGAACAACTTATACAATTACTGAACTTTGTAAATACGTGGATTTTTTTATTTAGGTGGATGCATATGTTGGTTTACTGCTCTTCAGCTTTATTCAATAAACTTATGTTTTGAGGGTTGTATTGACACTTAACTGCCTGACTTGAGTTGATGTGGCTGAACTCATGGAAAAACACGATGGGGTGTTGTCTCCTCTGCCAAAGATTACAGTGGGGGAAGAAGGATTGGTAAATACCTGAGCTGATTTATATTCTGTGGTTCAACTATTCCAGAGAAATGCTCACAAAACTACATTTGAGGCCTGGGGCTTGCTCACCTTGGCTGAGCATGCTCAGATAGTCAGTCTGAGCAGATTTCAGGGCTTTTTGTGTGTGTGAAAAGCACTGGTCAGTGAAGGGTCTGAAGTAGGGGCAGCCTTCTGGAGCTCTGTTTTCAGGAGAGAAGTGCATGTGTCTGCGAGCTTGGTTCTTGTGTCGAGCCTAGAGTAAAACCTTTGATTTTCTAGCACAAGTGTCAGATCTTGCAGTGCCTGATCCTTCACTGCCAATTAAAGCAGAAGGATTCTTATCTCAGTGGAAAGTGAGGCTTTTGTTGACTGAGGTCTTGAACAAAATCTTTGCTGTGAATTTAATCTGAAGTTTCACTGACCGTTCTTCCCAAAGGTTTTTGTTGTATTAATTTCTCTTAGGACACTGATTAATTTTTAGGACTGTCTGTCAGCATCTTCCAATTAATGGTAACAAATTGGATGTCTTGTTTCAGGCTTGTCTCCATGTAAGCTTTCAAACTCCCTGAGCTGTATTGGGTCAGTTTTTAGTCCTGAGTGCAGGTCTTTGAGCATCCTTCACGTGTAACTCAGCTGGTGGGAAGGACTAGTGAGCTGTTAAGGATCATGTGAATATTTCTTTGGGAGCTTCCTGCATGCAAAACCAGCTCCCCGCAGGTCATAGTCAGAGTAAGATGCCTCTAGACACAAATCTGAGAACAGTGTTAGTGCACTCAGCCGTGTCAGCCTGGTTGGTGTGATACCAGTACCAGTCAGAAATCAGCTGTGGTGTGAACTGGCCCACAGCTCTTTGCTTGATGTATTTCAGTAACAGTTTCTGTGTCTGTGTGTAAAGAGCAGGGAGAGACACAGGGCCCCCTGTGATGTGTGTGCTCTGAAAGGTACATGTGCAATGTTCCCCAGAATGCCCCAGCTGGGTTTCACAGCTCTTCTGGTGCTGCTCTTGGTGACTCCTGTAGCAGAAAGGAGAGCTCAGAGCAGCTGTTTGATTCCAGTGCACAGGGTTGCACTTGTTCTGTTCCTGGGCTTGAGTAACTTGCCAGATACCTTTCCTCTGAAACAAGGGAAGTGTAGGAAGTGTTTCCTTTTCAACACCTTCCAGCCTTGGACTGAAGACAATACTCATCTGTCTCATTATGTCTCAATACTCATTATGTCCAAGGTTAAATCTTTTCTGTCCTAATAAAGGTGGGGAGCCCAGGACAGACATTAGCAGTGGTGTTTGCTGAACTTGGATGCTGTAGCTGTGTTCTAGAAATGTAATCTCACCGTGATTGTCTCAGGCTCTGTAGTGAGCATGGACAATAAAAAGAGGCTGATAGAATTTCCCATTCTCTTAAAAGAAGTTGCTTTTGAGGATGCATTTTAGTTACATAAATTACTGCCCTTGACATCAATAGCTGTAGTCCTGAAACTCTCCTCTGATGCAGGTCTTGACTGTTGGCATATCAAGAAAAGCAGCTCTTGTGAAAAGGCAGATACTGAGCCAGAGAGAACCCGTGATGGTGAATCCATGGAAGTTAGACAGCAGTCCTGCCTTTGTGACCTCGTGGGGTGTGAGCATTGTGTGCTGCTCTGGGGTTTGATATCAGCTCTCTGTCCTTGGTGGTGGCTCTGTTCAGTGCCAGTGCTCCTGGAGCAGCAGTGATGAGGTGAGGAATGTTTGTGCTTGCCCCCACAGCTGTGGCTGTGTGAGAGTTTTCTTTGGAGTGTCCATGTCCTCCCAGCTTCAGTGTGGATGGTGGTTCCTTAAAGTGCAGTTTCAGAGCAGGGGAGTTCTCATCACCCAGGGACAGCTGACGGGCTGGGCAGCTGCACAGAGCAGGTCTGTCCCACCACTTGGCAACAGGAAAGATGCACAAATGTGGAGCTGTTCCATGATCCATGGAACAATAATCCAGTTTCTCAGTGATTTATGTTTTCTCTTTGCATCTTGATGGAAACAGGTTGGAAAGATTTTGGGTGCTGACATATAAAACTGCATACTCTTCACTTTCTGGTAGAAGAAAAGGCCAAAGAAAATGCCTTAAACAGTCTCTCTGTTGAATCTAGGAATGTCGTGCAGGGATCTGTAATAACCTGAGGTATGGCTTAGCAGGATTAGCAGCTTTTAACTTCCCTGAGGTTTCATTTGTTGCAATGGCACGTCCTGGTTTGCTTTGTGCAGGAACTGTGCTCCCCCAGCATGCCCAGCACTGCTCCCCTGCCTTGCTCCTGCACTGACCCTGACGAGTGTGCATTCCAAAAAGGGGTGGAAAGCAGGATATTTCAGCTGTGTTTCTAAGCTGACACGGACAGTGAATCGTGTTAAAGGAGAAGTGATGTGTGAGTGCCTGAGCTTCAGGGCTTTAGTTCCCAAAAAATGAGTGTAGAACAACTTGTCTCACCAGACCACGACCCTTCAGAGAGTGCTCTGCTGCTTCAGGGCTGCAGGTGCTGCATGTTAAGGTGTGTCTTGGTGAAACACTTGGGTTTTCTCTTACATGTCACTCCAGTGGCAAACACAGAATGGCACTCAGAGGGGCTTTGCACATATTCTTTAGAAGGAGAAGTGAAATACTTGATGTTTTTATTTCCCTCCCCGTGGAAGGTGGGTAAGTAGACCTTTGTGCCAGGATTAGTGCCTTTTAATTACGACATGACAGGTTTTATTCTGTTAAAGGCAACATCTATCATTGTGATAATTTTGAAGTGCTTCAATAAAGTGTTGTTGAAAACCATTTTTTTTTTGCATATTCATCTGTAGTAGGACAGCTGCTTTTATTATTGTTAGAAACATTTAAGAACCCTCATTACCTAATTGTGGGAAACATTTGGGTAGCTTTAACTACATAACTTCATCTGGAGAGTGACTGTAATCCTTGTGCTCAGTGGGGGCAACTTTGAGAGGTCAGGCTGTGAAATTGCCATTTCTGATTATTTTTGCTCTGGTACTGGAAGCGTTGGTTGGTCTCATTTGTGTTTCTCTCTGAAAAGACCCACTGGGTTGAAGTTCCTAAACCCTATCATTCAACAAACAGAGCAAATACATCAGTAGAGAAAGAAAATGTTGTTGTGTGTGAAATTTAAAGCTAAACTTGATTCTCACAAAAGTCTCAAGAGTAAGTAAACTGCTTAAGGTGCTTTTGTGTAATTGTGTTAACTTGGGGTGTGGATACTTCAGCCTTTGCAACAAGGAGGAATTTTCCTCTTTTTAGAATCAATAATGAATTCCCTTCTCAGTTTGAATAACATTTAAAAGATCCATGAATTCTGCAGACTGGGGAAGGAAACTCAAAGACGGACTAGGCTAGAGGATTTTGCCAAAAGTCAGCATACAGAAGTCTGGATGGACCACTGAGTTATGATACTTGTTCTGATTTGGATTTATTCATTCTACTGTTTCTGTTATAGTAATTGAAGAACAAAGATCTGACTTCTGAACTACTCTAAAATACAGGCTGCAGACAGATCATTATTGTCTGGTTGTCTGTCTATGCATAATAAGTCCTTTATTTTTTTTCCCCTGTGTGGGCATTTTTCACATTCTGTCCCATTTCCTTGTAACAAATGAGGCACTTTGGTAGAAGGATGCAACACCAGCGTGACCAGGGCAGCTCAGTTCAGTGACAAGTGACACGTTCACAGCCACTCGGATGCTGCTGAGGTTCCTGGGGTAGCTCATGCTGGGTTTCCTCTTCACCTCCCCCAGCTGTGGCTTCTTTCTGTTCTTTTGCTTATCTTCAGGGGGTTTGGTTTTACCAGCACTGCCGGAGTGTGTTCATTTTCACACCTACACCTGGCCTTTGTCAGCTCTTCTGTTTGTGCAGCTCTCGGGCCCCGCAGCTGCCTCTCCCCGAGCCCGTCCCGCCGGGTCACCGCCAGTGCTGCGGTGGCACCTGCTGCTGTTCGCCTCGCTGTTGGCCAGTCCCTTCTGGCACTGTGGGATGGAAATCCCTGTGTCCATCTCCTCCACGATCCCGGCCCGGGAGCGCGGCTTGGCTTCCTCCCGCCCCAGTTCCCTGCTGCCCGGGGACCGCGGCTCGTTCCCTGCCGTGTTCTGTGGCTCCAGCTCCTGCCGAGGGGCTCCGGGTGCCACCCGCGGGGCCAGCGGGGCTGGGCTGCAGGAGCTGCGGGTCACGCGTGTCACACAATCCCGGGATCACCGGGGCTGGAACAGACCGCCAGGCTCATCGAGTGCGACCTGTGCCCGATCCCACCTTGTCCCCAGCCCAGATCACCGAGTGCCGCCTCCAGTCCTTCCTTGGACACTCCAGGATGGGGACTCCAAACCTCTCTGGGCAGCCCCTTTCCATGGAGGCAATCCTCCTGCTGTCCAGCCGCTGTCACCGGCACTCCCGGGGCCTCTCCCCGCTCTCCAGCCGCTCTGCCCGGG
>VWZT01011604.1:19337-46500 GCA_013397055.1 Pachycephala philippinensis
GGGCGGTGTGTGCTGGGTGCGGGGTGGGCACAGGGCACGGGGCTGGCACCCCTCCGTGTGTGTGTGTGTGGGGCCAGCCTGGGCCCGGCCTCCTCCCACGGCTGCCCAGCCACAGGACAATTGGTAGTGGCTATAAGCTAAAATACAAGAAGTTCCAGCTCTGTATGAATCATGGGATGGGTTGGGTTGGAAAGGACCTCAAAGCCCATCCAGTGCCACCCCTGCCGTGGCAGGGACACCTGCCACTGTCCCAGGTTGCTCCAAGCCCCATCCAGCCTGGCCTTGGGCACTGCCAGGGATCCAGGGGCAGCCACAGCTGCTCTGGGCACCCTGTGCCAGGGCCTCCCCACTCTCACAGGGAACAACTTCCTGCTAATATCCAATGTAAACCTACTCTCCTTAAGTTTGAAGCCATTTCCTCTTGTCCTGTCGCTCCAGTCCCTCTCCATATTTCTTGTAGTCTCCCTTCAGGTACTGGGATGAACTTCTTTCCATACTGGGGCAGAGCTGTGGAACAGCTCCCCAGGGAGTCCTGGAGCCTCCCCGTTTGGAGACATTCCAAACCTACCTGGGCACATTCCTGCGCCACCTGCTCCAGGTGACCCTGCCTGGACAGGGGGTTGGACTGGATGATCTGCAGAGATCCTTTCCAGCCCTAACGATTCTGTGATTCTGCTCTTCCAGCTCCAACCTGAACATCAATGATGTGCTGGGGAACTACTCCCTGACGCTGATCGACGCGCTGGACACGCTGGCGGTGAGTCCTTGGCGTGGGGACACTGCCCTGGTCACCCTGGCACCTGCCCTGGTCACCCCAGGCACTGCCCTGGCTGCGGGTGCTCCCCAAGGCTTGGCTGGGTGTGTGGTGGCAAACAGCTGGATCACAAGCTAACAGCTGGATCACAGGCTAACAGCTGGATCACAAACCAGGAGTGTCACATGGGGGTACAAGAAGGAGAGTAGTTGGAGATGTGTCAGCGGAGATTTCCGGAGGAGACAGGGAATTTTGGAGCTCCTCCCCAAGGTTCAGATGAGATCTCTTTAGGGATATGCCATCACTCTGGTGCTCAGGATGGGTGGATTCAATCTGGGAGTGCTGTGAGTTGCTGAGAGGTCCATCAGGAGGAGGGCTCATCGTGTATACAAGAACTGGAAGAGCTCTGGATGTTTCACTTGGCAGAGAAGGCCTGACTGACACACGGATCTGTGTGAAGAGTGGTGAAAGGAAGGAGGGGAAAACCGTAAAGCTTCTCCCCTGCATTTCTGATAAAACTGGAAGATAATGTGAGGAGCAGCTCAGTTTTGTGTTAGTGGTACCAGGGTATGGGGTCATGAGGAAGAGCCCCCTCCTCAGGCACATTCAGAGACCCCAGCAGGTTTCATTGATCTCACCTGTGCAGCCAGGGCAGGTTTGTGCCTTCTGGAGTGTCAGGGCTCGCTGATGTGCTGGATTCATGGGGGATGTGTATCTCCTCTGGTGCTTTTTGCACTTTGGGTTATCAAACTCTTCCCATTCTGCCCTGGGACTGCAGCAGTGGTGAGGAGCTGCTTGAGCAGGGCAGCTCTGAGCAGAACTGAAAGCAGAAGTGAGGGAAGTGTTGGGTTTTACTGAGAAAGAAGTTTGGGATCTGTGCTACGTGGCTGATAACGGTGCCTTCCTGTCTTCGGTTACCAGCGGGGCAGTGCATAACTTCTTTCCTCAAATATAAAGGTTCTAGTTGCTAAAGTCTCTTGTGTTTGAGAAGCTGCTGCGTGGGGGAAGCCTGTTCTGCTCCTCATTGCTCAGATCAAACATGTGATGCTTCCCCTCTGGGTCTGGGTAAGGGGGAGAGCTGGCACCTGGTGCTTTGGTTAAAAATCTAGCACCAGGTAGATGTCCCAGCCTTTTCACAAACTCAGGCAAGCAGGAACCTGTGTTTTCCTCCCACATTGCTGCTCCCTTAAAGCTCAGGCTGAATTTACATCTGTCTCTGGATGCAGTGGAAATCCCTTCCTAGGTTAGACCTGTAGGAAGCAAGCACAAGGGAACCCCTGGATGTGCAGTGTTGGGTCAGGAGCCTGAAGGGGTGGACACACCTTTGGTCAAATAGACATCAAATCGGACTTCATTGTTCTGCAAATTGTGTTTTGCTTTAAGCTAGACTTAACTCTTGAGCTGATAGTTCAGGCAGTTTGAACACTCAGTGTGCTAAATCTGACTGCTGGTCTAAAATGTGAACTTGCCACTCTTTTCCTCAACCCTCTTCTGAAGCAACAATTGTACAAAATAGCTTTGTTTTTCTGTAAAAGGTAATGGGAAACTCCTCAGAATTCCAGAAGGCAGTGAAGTTGGTGATTGACACAGTTTCATTTGACAAAGACTCAACAGTCCAAGTGTTTGAGGCAACAATCAGGTATGTGGTGCTGAGTTTGTGTCTTTAAAGCAGTAACAAGGTTAAAGACCCAGTGTGTGTAATTCAAAGTGAAATCATTGATTAGGAGGTCTCTGGCAGGCTTTATTCCATAACTGCTCCTCACGTAAGCTGTTTCTTAATCTTCTATGAAAATATTCCATCCTTTCATATTGGAAATAATTTTCATCAGTCCTGTGTGCCCCGGAGCAGTGAGGCAGTGGTTGTCTCTGTGCTTGCAGACTCTGCTTGTTTGTGTTTCTGTTGCAGCAGAGACTCAGATCCGTGCACAGCAAACAGCCCTGGGACAGCTTTTCCCTGGTTTGTTTTTCTTCCATGGACTCCTGCTCACTTTCACTTTCGTTTTAGATACAAAACAGACCCATCTGTCTTGCAGATGGGTTTAGATACTGTCTGACTGTAAAGGGTTTCATTTTCTGAGTGTCTCAAACAGGGTTTCTTCCTGCTTCACTTGGCTAGGCTTGCTTTTTTCTGAGTACTGAGTTTATGTGACACCCTTCCTGCCATTTGCAGGGACAAGGAGGTGTTCACTCCTAAGGAGACTTGTTACAAGAACTCCTGGGTTAGGTAAATTTTGCAGAACCAGGTTTTGGGATACTGTGGCTGACAACAGCATGACTTCTACATGTTTTCACTGCTGGTGGGGGAAAACCAGATCATTTCCTGTAGTGCCTGTAAGGAGCACAAAGTAATACTTGTGTCAGACATGACACCAGTAGGGTGTTAGGTGAAGAATGAGGTTCAGAACAGACTGAAAACCTGAATTTTCCTTTTCCCACAGGGTTTTGGGAAGCCTGCTGTCTGCCCACATCATAATCACAGACACCAAGCAGCCCTTTGGTGACATGACCATTAAGGATTATGACAATGAGCTGCTGCATTTGGCTCATGACCTGGCAGTGAGGCTGCTGCCAGCCTTTGAGAACACCAAAACTGGCATTCCCTATCCTCGGGTGAGTGGGCACAGCAGCCCTGGGGGGAAACAGGCTCAAAGCAGTGTTTCACCTGTCCTACAACTTAAATTCTGTGCCCTTTTATGTGCACTTGGGGTATTGAGCCTGCTCTAAGTTATTTTAAAATGACACAGGGGAAACTGCGCTAAGTTTTGGTGACATGGGCAATACAAGTTGCTCCTTCTGTCTGGTAAATGTTTTCCCTGGGCTGATTTTTCACTGTGTTTATTGTTCCCCGTGGGTCAGGAGTCATTTGGTTCTGTGCTGTTTGGCTGGAGCATTCCCTGCCCCGTGTCACACAGCAGCAAACAATACTGGCATTCACAAGAAATACTGTAAAGGCAAATAGCTGAGGGAAGTCACTTTATTGGTGACTTGCTGCTAAAACAATTGTATTAGAACAAAACTCTTCTGAAATATTTATCATACTGGGCTTGGAATTTATCATTTTCCTGAAGACTGCTCAGTGGGTACTCAATACTTCGGGATTCTTGGATGCTGCAGCCTCTTGTTTTAAGCAGATGCAGTTGGCAAGGAGAAGGATGTCACTTCTGCTGGAACAACCCTAAACTGCAAAACTCTAATTAGCTCTTGCCTGGCTGCTCTTAATTTCTGGAGACAGCAGCACTGCTTTTCCTCCAGACCTGTCAGGCTGTAGAAACCTGAATTTTTGCTTCTGTTCAAGGCCTGGTAAAGCAGCTGAGGGTGGTGTGACTTCCTTCAGCGCTGTGGTCTGTGGGGAGGGGGAGGAGCATCCACTGAGGAAGCTCTTGGTTTCAAGAGCACGAACTGAGGGGCAGCAAAGAAGGAAAAACCTGAATGTTTAGTGGAAAGCATGAAAAAGTGAAGTTTGCAAGGGTTAGCAAGTACAAGAGAAAAATGAGGATTGCCCACTTTAAGCATGATGCTACAAAGCTGGAAGAAGAATTTCAGGAATTCTCCAGGAAAGCTTTCCAAGCAGCAATGGGCTGGTTTTCTCTCTCTGTGCACATTCCGTGCTGCACATGGTGCAAAACCCACCCAAAAGGCGTGTTCCTGAGTGTGAGGGTGCAGCTGTGAGCACAGCTGGCTGCGGGCCAGCCTGGCTCTGTTGGCACTGTCCCTGTTCACAGGTGAACCTGAAGAAGGGGGTTCCTCCAGACAGCCACAACGAAACGTGCACAGCAGGAGCTGGATCCTTGCTGGTGGAGTTTGGGATCCTCAGCAGGCTGCTCGGTGACTCCACGTTCGAGTGGGTGGCCAGGAGAGCTGTGAAGGCCCTGTGGAGCCTCAGGAGCAATAACACCGGACTGCTGGGTAACGTCTGGGCCCACGTTCAGCCTGCCTCAGGCTGTGCCACCAGCCTGCAGTTCCTTCATGTGTCCTAAACTTTGTCCTGCTGCTCCCTCTGCAGCTGTTCAGTCACGTTGTCCTTGTGTGCCCAGGGGCCGTGTTGAACAAATGGCACTGTGGGGTTTTGTATGAAAAATGGAGTCTCTGAATGACTCCTTAGGGCACAGGTTTTCAAATCGAATTTTTCACAAAAGTGGGAAATGAAACAAGGCCCCGTTTTGTGTCCCCATTAATATAATTCAGATTGGCAGATGACTAAAAGCACTTGAAATAACTGCATGTGTGTGGGTGTTCCTCAGATGAATCCACCACTGTAACGCTTTATCTGATGTTAATCTTTGATCCTTCCTCCTTGGGAATTTCTGAACGTGTAATATTCCCAGGGCTTGACTGGATTGTTTTTCTCTGATGCACTCAGCAACCTCAGACTAACGTTTTTGTTTGTTCTGAAAGGAAACGTTGTGAATATCCAGACTGGACACTGGGTTGGAAGGCAGAGCGGGCTGGGAGCAGGGTCAGACTCGTTCTATGAGTACCTGCTCAAGTCTTACATCCTCTTTGGGGAGAAGGAAGACCTGGAGATGTTCAACGCTGCCTATCGGAACATTCAGAACCACTTGAGGAGAGGGTATGTGATTTGTGTCAGCATCAATTCCTGCAGCAGTGAATCCTCCAGCAAGATCTGAAACACTGTTTATAGTGCTTTGTGTCATGCCCCAGAAAATCTGTCTTCTCTTTACTTTAAGAAGCAAAATCTCATTTCCATGGTAGTCTCCTCATTCCCCAGCAACTGATCTGTGCAGCACTGTGGGTGCAGAGGAGCCAAACTGGTTCCTGTCCCATTTATAAACGTTAAGGCTGAGAAAAGCCTGGCACTGCAAAGGAAATGTATTAAATTGGCTGCTTTGTTCTTCTGAAGGCCTGATCTTGCCTAGCATGACTTTTTGGTAGAGATTCTGCTGGCAGAGCTCTAAGATAGGATACATCCCTTTATGAATTAACTTCCCTGAGAGCATGACTGATGGTTTGGTTCCTTTCAAAACGAGCCCAGCCCAGCCCAGCGGTGGCTCCCTGCCTTTGCTGGTGGCAGTGCACTGTGCAGTGCTGAAGCAGAGGCATTCCTGTGTTCATTCCCGTGTTGCTGTTGTTCCCTGGCAGGAGAGAGGCCTGCAATGAAGGAGAAGGTGACCCTCCCCTGTATGTGAATGTGAACATGTACACGGGCCAGCTGATGAACACCTGGATCGACTCCCTGCAAGCCTTCTTCCCGGGACTGCAGGTAAGCTTTCCTTCTGTGCAGGCCAGGTAGAAAGGCTCATCCTAATCCTGGGCTGGGCATGAGTCTGAGCAGTTCTGAGCTGAGCTCCCAGCTGTGGGTTTGCATCTGGCTGCTCTGATAAGAGTTCAGTTCAGCTCTGCATTATCACAACAGTGTGGGGAGGCCTGGCCTGCTCTCTGCTACATCTGAGAGACTTCAGCTTCCCTATTTTAACCTCAGATTTGTATTCTGTGCTGTGAGGCTGAGCTCTGCTAAAGCTTTTACTGCAAAGAACGAATACATTAGTGCTTTTTGGGGTTATTTTGTGTGTGTTTTATGAGGGCAGAGTTGTGTTAGATGCCACGTTCTCGTCTCTGCTGGCTTGCAGCATTAAGTGTGTGTGTCTCTGGCTGCTGTTGTGCCCAGGTGCTGATAGGAGATGTGGAAGATGCCATTTGTCTCCATGCCTTCTATTATGCCATATGGAAACGCTATGGAGCTCTCCCAGAGAGGTACAACTGGCAGCTGCAGGCCCCAGATGTTCCCTTCTACCCGCTGAGGCCGGAGCTGGTGGAGTCCACATATCTTCTGTATCAGGTATCTGACTTCTCTGAGTTACACATCGTGCCTTGGCCAAAATGGTTTTGCTCAGAAAGTCCCTCTTCCCCCCCTGCCCTGTGGCCAGCTGAGGTTTGGCAGCCCTGGAGCTGCCTCTTGGCACGTGGAGGTCTCTGGGCAGGCACTGAGGTGTTGTGCAATGTTGTTGTTCTGCTGTTTGCTTCAGAAAAAGCCTTTTTTTTTATAAGGCAGGCAACAACAACACTAAACAACCCTTTCTAAAAGCTGCTGGCAGATTTTTGCCAAGCAGAGACTTGTGACTGATTAACCAAAATTGTTGAAGTAAATGTAACAGCTTTCCTTGCAACGCCGTCCAGGCACAGATAAAATAAACTAAAATAACTGTCTGCCTACAAGGAAGGTGTTAGAGAGTTTGGATTTACTACAGGTTTTACTGGGATTTGCACTAAAGCAAATGTGAGAAGCTTGCACAGGCTAATCCAAGTCATGCTGCTATAAAGATACGTTTGCTGTGATACACAAGACTCTGGTACCAACAGGCCTTTGTTGTGTTATTTTTACAAGATTTCAAAATTGCTGACTCTAACTCTTGTCTGTCTTCCTTATTTAGGCCACAAAGAACCCGTTTTACCTTCATGTGGGAATGGATATTCTGCAGAGTTTGGAAAAATATACAAAAGCAAAGTCAGTCTTCCATGTTTTTTTCTTCTCTCAGTGCTATATATCTTCATTTTATTATACAAATATTATATAGAATCCAGTCTGCCACATGTAGGTAAACCAGAAAACCCAGCCCTCCTTGAAAGCCACAAGTGGTGATTTACTTACTGAGCACTTTTTCTTTCCCATCTGAAAATGAAATTAAGTCCAGTGGCAACTTTATACCTTCAGAATCTTGTAACTGCCTTTCAAAATGTATTGTTGATGATCAGCAGCTAAAAACTGCTGAAAATAGTAGTTGGGATTTTTCCTAGGGATCCTGCAAGACCGTTTCTCACCTCGTGGTGTTTAGCTGAACTGAGGGATGGCTCCTAAGCCAGGTGCTATTCCAGATCAGCTTCCTGTTCAGTGAATCCTGACTTTAATACTGACTAGCTGAACTTCTTGCAAGGCTCAGGGGGAAGACAGTGAATTTTTATTCCTCATTATTAATGGACTCAGTTTGTAACAAATGTGTGGTGATTGGCCAGGTCCAACATTGCATTTGCTGGGGTTCAGGTGACCACAGACCCCTCAGGACCCCAGAAGCAATGAGCATTGAGTGCTTGCACAACACAATTGTTCCCTTGGAATTTCACCCCTGGTGGTTGGAATGGTCTGGATGGAGTAAAGGAATATCTGGGGAGCGCTTTCAGAGCAGGACAGCTGGAATTAAACCCAAACCATGTTCCATGTTGCAGGTGTGGCTATGCCACGTTGCACCACGTGGTGGACAAGACCAAGGAGGATCGAATGGAGAGCTTTTTCCTCAGTGAAACCTGTAAATATTTGTACCTGGTACGTGTGTGTTCCTCACTGCCAAGATACTGTGCACAAACGTGCTACAGTGAGGAGGTGGGACGTTATTGATTATTGATTATTAATTATTAATTAAATTGTGTTGTTTTGGGGGCGGGCCATCATTAATTACAACCTGCAGGGCTCTGGGGTTTGTGTATGGGAGTGATTCAGGCTGTGCTCCTCTTCTTTGAGCTCACCCCAGTCTCTGAGGTGGGCCAGCTGAACCTGAACCTCTGTTCCTGAACCTGGAGAGCTGGAAAGGAGAGGGGACAGGCCTGGAGGAAGCTGCTGCTCAGCTCTGAGCTAATTGCTGCTGTAGCCCTCCTGCCTGGAGCAGCCTCTGCTCTCTCCCCACTGCGCTTTGGCACTCCCAGGAGAAAGCATTTGGGCTGCCATTGCCTAAGCCCCTGTTCTCAATCTCCTTTAGTGCAGAAAACCAAATAAATCTGTGACTGAGTGGATGCCAGCCTAGAAATGCCTCACGGAGCAGCTTAGAAAAATAAGGGCGCTTCAAGTGGTGTGAGAAGTTTTTCTTCTGCTCTCCTCTTTTAACTGCTCAGATCAATCCTTTGCATTAAGACTATTTATTTCCATTTGCTCCAGCATTATTTAGCACTAAAAGGTATTTTTGTGTGATCCTTCGAAGCGTGAGTACCTGTTTGCACCTCCTTGTTGCTGGGAGATGCAGGATGCTGCACACCTACAATGACTGTCTCTCCCATCTCTCCTTCAGTTGTTTGATGAAGAGAATCCAGTGCATAAATCTGGGAATAAGTTCATGTTTACTACTGAGGGCCACATCGTGTCTGTGGACGAGCGTTTCCGGACCTCGCTGTGGGATGACATCCTCCCTGGGGAGGAGGAGAGCTCCGAGAAAACCAAACCCACCGAGCTAAAGGCAGCCAACTTCAGCTCCAACGTAAGGAATGCCCAGGCTGCTCCTGCCTGGGGGATGGAAAAGGGGCAGGCAGGACAAAAAGAGACATTTGGAAGTGGTACTGTAGAGCATTTCCTTTAGGAAAGTTAAATATCTGAGAAGCTCCCGTGAAAAGCACTTGCAGCAGCAGCAAAGATGGGATCACGTGAGGGATTGTGGTGAAGGTGAAACCTGTCCCCTTTGAAGTATTTTGCACCAATTTTTTTGGTCTTTGTTGATTTATTTCCAATTATTTTTCCCTTCCCCTTTTCTTTGCCCTTAGAACTCTCCAGCGCTGCTGTCGGGGAAAGGGAGAAGCTGAGGGTCATTTAAACCAAGCTTGTTTTCCTCAGGGTGGTTTTGGGGCTGTAAAGGGGACCTTTTTTAGCAAGGCCTCAGCTGAGCCCAGAGCTGTGGCTCCAGCACCCATCACCAACTAAAACAGATCTGGTTCCAATCACAGAATCACAGAATGGTTTGAGTTGAAAGGACTTTAAAGATCATCTCAATCCAGCCCCATGGGCAGGGACACCTGCCCCTAGAGCAGTTACAGAACCACGTTTCTACACCTCTGCTGGTAGGTTCTGGTGTGGTTCCTTCCCTCCCCCCAAAGCTCCAGAAAAAGAGCATTATTTTAAACACTCACAGTTGTCATAGTGAAGGAAATCTCAGTTGCACAACAAGCTGTGCTGTGTGTTTGGAAGCTGCAGCCTGCACTGAGGAAACACTTGCTGCTCATTTATGGGATTTGTGCTGGAAGTCTGCAAAGAACGAGGGAAAGTTGGGGTAAAAAGTGTTTTTGGTACAATTTTCTGTACTGGGAGGATCTGAGAGGATGGGATTGCCTGGGTTTGGATTTGAGTTTTTTAAAACATTTAAATTTCCTTAACAGTGTAACAGAGTCCCTGATGAGAGGAGGTACCTGCTGCCCCTGAAGAGCAACTACATGAGGCAGATCGACAGAATGGTGGGGCTGATCTGAGGGGCTCTGCAGGGAAACTTTGGAGGAGCCTGGGATTCCTCTGCAGACATTCCTCCCCCTTCAGCTGCTCCCTGCACAGGCTGAGTGCCCCAGGTGCCCCCTGGGGCTGGGGTCAGCCGTGGGCACAAAGGAGATGGAGCATCCTCAGAGCCAGGGTCACTCCTGTGCCCGGACACAGCTCTGCTTTCAAGACTCCCTAGGAAAAATGTTGTTGCAAATGAAGGCTGAATATATTTCAAAGGAAAAAGAAGGCAAATTGGCCTGTGCCACTTAGCTACCTCTTCGTGGCTGTGTTACCAATGTCCCTCTAGAGAAGGGGTTGGTGTTTAATTTGAAATGATCTCGGGGCTTGGGGAAGGAGTGGGAAAGTGCAATTTTTTACGCCAAGTTGAATTATTGAATTTTTCTGACTAGCAATACACAACCTTAAGGTCTACTCAGGTAGGAACCCACTGGGTTTGCTGAAACAAAACTGCTCTGTCTGCTCTTGGAAAGACAACTCCTGGTGGTGTAAAAGCTGTTGGTAGAGTCTGATATCCCTCACACTCCCAGCCCATGGAACCTGCAGGGTTGTGAGAGCCTGTGGCTGCAGAAACCAGTGATCAAACCAATCCAGGTGCCTTTTTGGAAGGGAATGGGGGGAGGGAAGGGGGAATTGCAAAGCCACTCAGGCAGAAGTTCCCAAAGTTTCCTTGTTTGCCATGTTTTAGTGCCTTTTCAGGAGATGCTGCTAAGAACTGGTGTCACAGTACACAAAGAACAAACTATTTCACATTCCTGACAGGATTCATGTGTTAGTGCCTTAAGTTCTCTTCCCTGGCAGGGGAAACTGAGCTTCCTTGGGAAGATGGAAAAGTATTTTTGATGAGCTGGTTGCAAAATACAGTGGAGCCCAAAGTCACTTAAAAGAGATGTTTTTTTGGTTTTTTTTTTTTTTTTTTTAAGATACTGGAATATCTGTCTATGAACTTTCAGGAAGAAAGCAGTTAAGGGCTTGAGGGGTCACAACAAACTGAGGCCAAAACAACTTCCTTAAATATAAAAAATGGAGGTTTTTTCCCAGTGGTTCCCCATTGCTTATATACTTCTAACTTTTGACTGCAGTTGAAGTAGTAGAATGTTATTTTTGGGTTAATGACTTTTAAATTGAGGCTTCAATACCAGGGCAACTTGATCTGCTGTATTTTCACCTTCTTACAACAGCATTGGTTTTCATAAACCACGTGTTGCAACTCAAAACATTTCTAATAAATATGAAGTTTGTGCTGGAGAGGTTACTGTTGGAATCTTTTAATGTACAGATGCATCTCAGGGACTTTGTTGTAGACTCTTCTGTTCCATGATAGTTGAATCTTATATTCAGGCAAAAAAAAAAAAAAATCATCAAGTCTTCTTAGTCTTCTTGTGTGTGTGTTTGAAGGGGTGAAGGGTTGGAGGGGGGAGAGGGAAATAGGTTAAAATTTCCCAAGTTATTGTGATAGAATGGGTTGCCTTGGTGTTTGAGGCAGCTGCTGATTCCAGCTCCTGTAGAATTGGCTCTGCCAATGTATTATTGGAGTGTCTGAAAGGAGTGTTTCAAAGGAAAACAGGAATTCAGGGTGTTGTGGTGCAGGAGGCAGAGGGGTCTGGGCTCTGAAATGCTGCTCCTGGGCCAGCAGCTTTCACCCAGCTCTGGAATCAGAAGTGGTGGTGGGCTGGGAGCCAGCACAGCATCCCACACTGGCTGTGTGAATTCATGGAGTGGCAGTGCCAGGATGGACAGGAGTCTGGGATGGACAGGGGTCTGGGATGGACAGGGGTCTGGGATGGACACGACACAGGAAGGACAGGATTCCAGGAAGGACAGGATTCCAGGAGGGACAGGACACCAGGACAGACACACCCTAAGTGTGGTGGAAGCTTCTTCTGCTCCTGGTTTGTCCCTGACTCCCAGCTGAGCTCCCTGAATGTGTCACACTCACCATTCTCTCTGTGTTTGTGCCTTCCAAACTCCTCAACCCCGGGGAGGGTCCCAGCCCAGGATTATGCACAGAATCCAAAGTTTTCTACAGAGAATTCCACGACTGTGAGGAAGTTGCAGAACAATTCTGCCATCCTGTTTTCCTTGGTTTTGCAGGAGTAGTGAAAGGTGGCTGTGAATGGGAGCAGCCCAGACAGGAATTGCAGCCTTCCAGCCAAATGGTCAGCTTCCCTTGGGAATTGCTCTGGAATTTCTGTTGCCAGGTGATGTGACTGTCATCCTTCCCCAGAAATGCTCTTTATCCTCAAGGAAGCTGGTGGGAAAAGATGCTGTGCTCCTTCAGGAGCCAGCTTTTCTTCCTCCTTGCTCTAAAACTGCTTGGACACATTTTTACTCTGTAAGAACAGGGCTCCTGTTACTCACTAAAATGAGAGCTTTTGTACAAGTCCATGGCATCAAAATGGAACTGATAACAGTGCTGGAACCACTTGCTGAAACAGACTCTTGTATTCCTTGGTATCATGTGCAATATCGAGTTTTCCTACCTAAAAGTGCCATGTATGCTTAACTGTTATTTATCCATGAAGTATTTAACTGAGGACGGGAACTGGGAAGAGGACCAAATGTGCTTTAATGAACTGTCCTGAATTTTCAGCACTTGGCTTGCATTTGGCAATTCTGCATTAAAAAATAGCGTGTTTGACTACTCTGATGTGTGTTTGTCTTGTAGGGTGGTTCCTGTAAGGCTTGCAGGGGATCTCCCTGGGATTTCATCTGGTTAGAGCTGGGATGGCTCCTTCCTGCAGGAGAACAAACCCACCCCACCCCAAAACAACAGGGCTCTTTCTTCTCCCCCTGTTCCCCTTCCTCTCCAGGAGGATTTGGGGGCAGCTGAGAGCAGGGGTTGCTGTGGGTAAGTGAAGTGTGGCAGCACCCAGCCTCATGAGCAGGTCCTGAGCTCCTGAGCAGGTCCTGAGCTCCCTGCTGTGCTCCCCAACCCTGCTTTGTCCCATCAGTCCATGAAAAGCCTGGTTCAGGTGGGAATTCTGCACCAAGAACCTTGCTGGGCTCTCTCCAGCCTGTGGATAACCACCCAGGGAATCAGCTCATGCTGGTTTGAGAACAGGAACGTGAGAATCAGCTGTCTGAGCATCACTTTGATTTATTGGTTCTCTTTTGCTGCTTTTCCCTCCTGGGTTTGTTTTCTCTCTGATTGGCATTATCTCTGGTGTTGTTTCCTGGTTTGCAGTCCTGGTTCAGAGACTGCTGGATGTTTGCAGGGTGTTTTTCAGAGACAGGACATTTGCTGTGTCTCCTGATCAAACTCCACGTTCCAAGGAACGTCTATTGAACATCAGTGATGGCAATTCTGCAGCGGTTTTAAAGTTCCTCTGGGTTTTTGGATAATGAGATCCCTGCCTTTTGTTACTTCTGCTGCATTCAGACTTCTAAGTGTCAATTCTGAAAGGGGCTGACACCCTGATTTTGGGGCAAGCAGCCCAGCTCTGATGTTCTCACTGTGGCTGCACATTCACCAGTGGAGTCACTGCCCTGAGCTGCTGTTTAATGCCATTCCTTGTCTTGTCTTGCTGCCTTTGCTGCTCCCGGGGGTTGCTCAGCTCTGAAGTGGGACTGAGTGCTGTGACTGCAGCTTTTCCAGCGCACATTTAACAAATTACCTCAAAAAAGCCACTCTGCCATTGTTGCTTTATGGGAGATTGGAGTGTAGTAAGACGGTCTGTGATACACGATTTAAAACCCAAAACTGTGCATAAACCCTCACTTTTTGGGGTAAAATGCACGGGACTAGGTGGGTTTCAGAGCAGAGCAGAGGTCTGTGGTGCTGTAGCTCCGGGTTGCCTCCAGCAGAGCCCTCCCTTGTGCCGCGGTTCCAGCTCTGGCTGTGCCACAGCAGAGGGAAACCTCGGTGTGCCCGAGGCTGGGAAAAGCACTTTTACAGCTTTTTGGGAAAACGCGGGATTATCGCTGCCCGGGGAGCTGCAGAGTGGGAAAAGGGGGAATGGCACTTCTCATTCCTGGAGATGTTTACCTTTATCCAGCCGTGGAACCGCTCTTAGGGAGGGATTTTGTGTCGCTGAATGGTTTATTCACCTGAAAGACACCAAAAAACTTCCCTGCGAGCTGCTTTGTGCCCCTTCAGCCTCGTTTGTCCCCCCACATTGATGAGCGGCCATTGGTTTGGAAAAATTTCACCGAAAAGCACCTTTCCCCCTCCCAAAGATCTGTGATTCCTTGGGAAGATGGAAAAGTATTTTTGATGAGCTGGTTGCAAAATACAGTGGAGCCCAAAGTCACTTAAAAAGAGATGATTCAGGGAGCTGCTCCAGCCCCACTGGAGCATCCCAGAGCTGGTCCCTGCCGTGTTCCGGGGGAGGCAGCAGGATTCTTCTTCCAACAGCAGCCCCGGGAAGTTATTTTTTATTTAGGGGATGCTCATAAAGGGGAAAGGCACCTGTACAGCCCAGTCCTGAACTGGGGAGGATGCTCTGACCTCCTGTGCGAGCCACAGCTGGGAACTGGGTGAACTGGGAGAGCTGGGAGCAGCCCCAGTCCGGCCTCGGTGATTGGGGGGTTTTACTGGGGCCAGGAAGGAGTTCCAGACTCCATGGGGAGCAACTGGTGTGACTGGGAGTGCCCCAGTGCCCCCCTGCCCTGGGGAGGGCGGAGACTGGGGGAGAGCTCCCTGGAACTGGGAGATTTTGGGGGAACTCCCTGGAATTGGGAGATTGTGGGAAACACTCCTTGGAATTGGGAGATTGTGGGAGAACTCTCCGGAATTTGGAGATTTTGGGGGAACTCTCCAGAATTTGGAGATTTTGGGGGAACTCTCTGGAACTGGGAGATTCTGGGAGAACTCCCTGGAACTGGGAGATCATGGGAAACACTCCTTGGGAACTGGGAGATCATGGGAAACACTCCTTGGGATCTGGAGATCATGGGGAGCACTCCCTGGAATCTGGGGATTTTGGGGAGAATTCCCTTGGCTTTTGGAGGTCATAGGGAGAGCTCCTTGGCTTTTGCACACCTGAGGCAGCTGCTCTAAAAACACAAAAAAAACCCCAGACAAATTAAATGGGGGAAAAAAAAAAAAAAGAATATTTCAGTTTATTAATACTTCTGAATAATTGAAATTACTCACTGGGTAAGGCCCAGAGGCATTCCAATAATGGCAATCTGCATACTGTTAATTATTTATAATGTTCATTTGGGCTAAGTCATTGCTGACATGAAGAGCTCTTGGAAAGCTCTGTGAATCACTGTCCTCGTGGTGTGACAGCAGTGGCAGAGCGTGCTTCTGTCACAGAGCTGAGTTTTGTTAGCTTTACATGGAATACAAAACCCGTGAAAAAACACTGCTTTTTCCCCTCCTCTGCTCCAGAGGAGGTGGATTTTTTACAGCAGCCTTCAGGAGGGAAAATTAACTCTAGAAGGAGTATTTAAATAAGCATTTTGAATAGATCAAATATCCCCGCGCTCGCAGACGCTGCTTAATGAGAAAACAAATTATGTGGGAGCTACGGATTCTCTTCTTCTAATATTGATGTGCAAATGATGCCCTCTCCTTTCCTTTTGCTTCCCTCCTTGCAGCCAAGTGCCCGGACACACCAGGGCAGGGCCAGGATCTGGGGGAGCTGCTGGAGAGCAGGAAGGATAATGGTCCATAATTTGGTGGCAGAAAAATCAGATTCAACAGAGTTAGGGCTGTTTGGGGTTTTTTTTTTTTCCTTTTATTTTTCTTTTTTCCTTTGCTTTATTTTCCTTCTTTTTCCTCCCTTCTTTTCTTCCCTTCTTTCCTCCCTTCCTTTCCCTTCCTTTTTCCTTCTTTTTATCCCTTTTTTTTTTTTTTTTCCCTTTTTTCTTGCCCTGGCTGGGAATGTGTGCTAAGGAGAAGGAAAGGAGGTCTGATGCCAGATCTGAGATTCCCTGGAATTGAGGCCGTTTGTGGGTGATTTTGGGAGCATCCCCTGTGTCTCAGTCCTGGTTTATCCCTGCTCCTCATCCTGGGAATGTGCAGATGGAACTCGGGGGCAGAGCAGGGATGGGTCCGTGGAAGGAGCTTTAGAAGGTACATTTAAAACCTCAGAAAAGCCATTAAAAATGTTTAAATCATTATTTTACTTTAATTACTGCACTTTCTCAGCTGGACTGGAATTGGGAGATTGTGGAGATCATAAAAATCAGAGTTTGGGGGAGAAAACCCCCTCAGCCCATCCTTCCCCTTTCTTTTCCAGCTTTCTCTCCAACTTCACCCTGGAATGATTTCTCCTCACTGCAGAGGAATGCTCCAGCTCCGTGATTAATTAATATTGCTATTAATACAAGATGCAATTGCATTGGGTTAATCTATCTTATTGGTCGGGCTTTAATTAATTAGGTAGTAAAAGTAACCCTAAAAAAACCCCTTTGAACGCTGGTTAATGAAACCCATGGATGTGCTTATTAAGAATTAAAACCTTTCTCTCTTTGATACTTCTCTGCTTTATTAAACTCTGCTCCATTGCTTTGTGTGGTTTGTCCCATCAATAACGAGCCAAGAAATCCCACATTATCTAATTAGGGACAGCTCTGCCTGCCTAATAAATACAGCAGCAGCAAAAGCCGTTTGTTCCAGGCATTTTGTGGTGTTATTATTATTAAAAAGCTCCGGTCTCGTGCACCCCACACCTGTTTCCAGGTAAAAAAATCTTCTCTGTGGATGAAGAACTGGTTCCAGCCCTGGGGCCTGGGGCAGCTGCAGTGGGACACAGCCTGCCTCAATCCCAAAGAGAAATCTCACTTTTCTTTATGAGAAAAGCACCCTTTTGGGGAATTTGCTCTGTTTGGATCCATCCATCCCCTCCCTGCCTCTGGATTCTCGCTCCAGCATTATTTTGGTCCCAGCAGGGTGTGAGTGGTGCTGTGTTCAGGAGGGGGGGATAAAACAAGGCTCAGCTTTCCAGGGTAAAACAGGCTCCTGTTTGTTTTCTGCTGTTGCCTCTCCTTCCTCCTGCCCAGGGATTTCACTGGGATTCGCTGTGAGGAAATTCTGGGAATTCTCTGCAGGAGCAGCTCGGAGGTTTCAGTGCTGGAAGAATCCGGAGCTTCTCTGTTTGTGCTTCACCCTCTGTGCCAAAACATTTCTGGTTGCAGCCTGGAAGGAGCTGTAATTCCACGATTTCTGGCTGTGTCCTGAGTGATTCACTCCAGCTGTTCCCCTGCCTGGCTCCTGCAGCTTTTCCAGCTGATTGAGCCTGTAAATCCATGCTTTTCCAGGGCAGAGTCAAACCCGTGCTCTGCCCATTGGGACAGGTGGCAACAGGAGGGGCAGGAAATCTTTTTTCAAGAAACAACAAATTCAGAGAAAGCCAAGGAGGCACAAAATGATTCTCAAGATCTAATTATTCCAGGGAATGAAAGGCAGCCAGGCTGCTTGAACTTTCCTGCTCAGGGTTACATTAATATGAAGCATTTAATCATTAGGGAGATGGAATTAGTTCACCCAGATTGATCTCGAAGCTGAACTGGAAAGTTGGACACAGTAATAATTTCATAAACTTCCTCAGAATAATAATTTTCCTGGACAATTATGCTGAAGGACATCACCTTGTGGGGCTCTGATCTCCACGTGTGCTGCACCTGGGAAGGGAGATGGAAAATGGAGCTGCTGGTTTGGAGAGGAAAGAATGGGAATGTTTTGTCTCCCATGCTGAGGCTCAGACCTCGTGGGGAGGTTTCCTGGATTTTCAATGTTTCTGCCGGTCTTTTTTTGTTTTTAATTGAAGGTTTGGTTGGGGAATATTTAAGGGAAGTGTCTTTCTTCTCTCAGTTTTTAATTTCCAGGCAGGAATTGTGATTTTAGCAGCTTCTCTTCAGTTTCTGATCCCAAGTGTAGTCGGGTTCAACTGCCTGAATTTGTCTGAAGGATGGAAAAATTGGGGATAATAATTGAATAAAATTGTTGGGAGTTGTTGCAATGAAATAATGAGAACCAGGGGACTGTGATTAACAAGTAATTATCAGAAGGTCTTTGCGGGTGGTCAGGGCCTGCCCTTCCAGCTTCTCCTGGCTTTGAGGGACTTTGCTGTTTTTGTAAAGCCTTTTTGGGTGAGATGTTGTAGAACTGCACCTCACCCATCCATCTGATAGAGGTAGACTTGGCTGGACTCTGGTTTTCCCCACCTAAAATTTGGGAATGTTGCTCTGAGCACGGCAGATTTCAGAGCCTTTTACTGGTTCCAGTGTTGGAAATGGTGGGGAGGAGGTGGTGAAAATGGTCTGGAAAGGTGGTGATCGGTCAAAGGTTGGACTCGATGATTTTGGAAGTGTTTTCCTGCTCATGGAGATGAGAAGTGGTGCTGTCCATCAGCCAGACCTGGTGTGTGTGATCCAGGGAGCAGATCCTCCCTGGCAAGGACAAGGACTGGAATTCAGGGCTGGCCTCACCTGCATGGATCAGGAGAGGGCTCCAGTCTGAACTGGGAGCCGCCCAGTTTGCCAGTGGCCTGTTGGTTACCTGACTTACTGAAGCAGTTTCCAAACTTCTCCAGTGTGGAGATGCTCTGTTTGTCCTTGAAGTTTAGCATAAAAAGGAAAAAATGTCATTTATAACCTAAAAATGACTCAAAGTTTTAAAAAATGAATGCAGGGGAATGCAAACCAGAGCTGGGGAATGAGGGATGCTGCTGCTTCTGGGATCCTCCAGGAGAGAACAGCTGTGCTCTCTGCAGCAGCAGCTGAAAAATGCACCCCAGGTGATGCTCTGGAAGAGTTTCAGTGCCACAACGAGTGAGTTCAGGGAAAAAGGGAATGTTGAATGCCTGGAGAAGGAGCCAGGCACCTGTGGCAGAGGAGCAGCCCCGGTGAGAGCTCAGGGGATGTTCTGGTGTGGGGCTTTCTGGAGCAAACAAAGCAAATCTGGAGCTGGCTATTGCCAGATGACTCAGGATAATGACAGTGTGAGCAGTAAACAGTTCTAATTTATACAGGTGACATTTAAAATGCAAATCAGACCTTAAGATAATTGCTGGAAATAAGGGAGCCTCTGTTGGTTTAGGGAATATTTCCAGTTTCTATGGAAATTATTTATAATGCTCTGAGATCAATGAAGGTGCCTCACAGGGCTGGGCTGGAGCTGCTCCTCTCTGGGGCCACAGGATTTGTTCAAAGGGAACGTCTGGGGACAGGAGCTGGGGTCGAGGGAGTTTCTGGGGTAAAAAGTTCTCAAATCTGTTGAAAAAAGATCATTTTTTTCCTCTTGATGACGCAGATGGACCAAAGTGAGGTGATGTCACCATAAATGTGAGTGCCTAAAGCTGCTGCTGGAGCCTTATACCTGGACAAGAGATGGAGTGGCAGGGTTGGGTGGGATTTTGGGAAGGAATTCTGCCCTGGGAGGGAACCTGAGCGGTTTTTGTTGTTCAGTGGAAGGAATTCTGCCCTGGGAGGGAACGGTTTTTGTTGCTCAGTGGATTTTTGAGAGCTCTGCCCTGGCCTCCTCCAGAGCAATCATTTCAGTGAGTGCCACCAGAGCATCTCCTGGGGACCTCAGCATCTTTATCTGATTTACAGCAGATTTCTGCTCTCTTTACAACCCCCAATCTTGTTTTCTGCTCTGATTCCATCTCCCTCTCCTAGAGCTGGACCTCCAGCCCGAGGCTTTGGGGATTTTTTGATGGGAAATATCCGAGTGCTTTTTTCCCCCGATTAACCTGCCACAAGCCCTTTAATTTGCCTGCTGTTAATCCCCCTTTGTACTCAGCTCCCAGGGCTGTTACTCCCTGTCCCTGGCCACTCACCCAGCTGTGAGATGCCATCTCCCCCTTCCCATCCCAGTGGGAATGTGTAACCACGGCTCTGGGAGTGCTCCCACCACCGTGGGTATAAAAATGAACCTGTTGGCAGGAGGGAATGGACACAAACGCAATTCTGGGTTGCCAAAGGACACCCGATGTGATTTTGGGCTGTGGTTTGGGGTGTGCTCAGTGCATTTGGGAAGGGTGAGGGGTGAGGGGCAGCTGTGAGCTGTGCCAGGGCTCCTCCTGCACTCCCAGCAGGAGACAGGGATTATCCTGGGATTTCAGTGTGCCTGAATGATGCCAGCCTTTTCCTCCCAAACCCTGCTCCCAGCTGCCTGCTCGGTGTCCCTGGAGCCCCTCGGGGGGTGGCAGTGCCAAGGACACCAAGCTCTGGGAGCTGTAGCTGCTGCCCAAGGAGGATGTGCTGGGTGAGCCCAGCAGGGACAGAGGGGCTGGGGGACACCGTGCTGCTCCAGCGAGGCCTTTATGGCTAAATTCCCCATTAAAAAACCCTGTTCTTTTCTCTATTGATTCCTTTTCCAGGGGTTGTTGTGTAAGGAAAGATGAGCTGGTCCTTTCCCCTCATTCCTGTGCTCGTGTTCCTCTCCATGGCCACTGACAGAGCCAATTCCCCTGGGTGTCACCCTGGCTGTCACCCTGGGTGTCCCTCCTGTCCCTTTCCCCACCTGGAAGCTGCACCTGTGGCTCTGATCCCTCCCTCAAGTTCTTGGCATCTCTCTGGGGCCAAGCCCTTCCCAAAGGTGGGAATTGCTGCAATTCCTTCGATTTAATTTGGCTGCCAGCCAGAGTGGGCTGGAGGCTGGCACATGCAAGAGGTTCTTGATATATTATTAATTTTAATGTTATCTTTTAATTCTTTGAATCGCCTATTCTGGAACTACAGCAACAGGCTGTTATGTCTTCTCTATCTCTAATTGGGCCTTCTTGGGAGGTTTAAATAGGTTTTCATATGCGGGTTAATAACCTGCAGTTGCACTTCACTTAGATGTTTTTATTCAGTGATCAATTGTTGGTGCAGGCTTGAGGACTCAACAAATCCCTAAGTTATTTATAATAAACCCTGTAACCACCTGATAGCTATTACAGACTCTTTAAAATTAATGCCACCCTCGTTTGCTGCTGTTTGTAACAGCCCCAAGCCCTCAACCACTGATAAATAATGCACAAAAAGCAGTGTAAGGAGCAGATTGGGGTCTCCGTGCACCTTCTCATGGCAAGGCTTTGAAACTGATGGACATTTTTACAATTGGGGTGGTGGGGCCCTGGCACAGGGTGCCCAGAGCAGCTGTGGGTGCCCCTGGATCCCTGGCAGTGCCCAGGGCCAGGCTGGATGGATCTTGGAGCACCCTGGGATGGTGGAAGGTGTCCCTGCCATGGGGCAGCCTCTGGCCCTTCTCCTGGCACCTCTCATGGGCTGTGTCCCCGAGTTTCCCCCCTCCTGACCAAAGTGTGAATAAAACCTGAATTCCCAGGGCTGGAGCATGGAATGCAGCTGCTCCTGGCTGGATTTGGCAGCCCTGGCACAGGGGAGCAGCTCTTGGCAGCACAAAGGGGAGCTGCAGATGGGCAGGGGGCATGAGCTGAGTCCCTGCTCCAGCAGGAGCTGCCAGGGCAGCATTCAGGGCCAGGGGCTCCAGCACCTCCTTGTTCCTCTCAGCTGGGCACACACACGGCAAAAGTAATTTCATTCAGGCGTGGCAATTAAGGAAACAATTATCTCTCGTGTCGTGGGCTGACCTCCGGGTCATATTGGCATTATCCCTTTTGATCTCATTATGAATTTAAAATACGTAATAAATTGGCTCTGAGTTCTGTGGGAAAGGTCAGGCTTGCTTTCTGCAGGGGACAGGGGCGCATTTAACGGGAAGATCTCAAGGACAAGGGAAACATTTGTTCAGGACTGAGGGAGTGAGCACCATTCCCCTCTCTGGGAGCGTTGTGCAGGACTTCTGCAGGTGCAGCACCTTTCCATGGGCAAATCCTGCCTCAAAACATTCCCAAGAGGTAAAACCTGCCCCAGGTGGCAGCTGAAGGTTGGTGCTTCATCAGAATTTGCTCTTTGGTGATCTGATTGGGTCCAAAATGGGGACTTGAGACTTGGGGAACCTCAGCCCCTCATTTCCTCGGAGGTTTTTGGCAGCCTGCAGGAGGAGCTGGGTGCACAGGTGAGTGACAGCTCATTTGGTGGTCATTTTAAGGTTCCCAAAAGCCTTGGCAGGTGCAGGAAGATCCACTGCACCCAGCAGAGCTACGCTGACTTACCCGTGCTAAATTCTGATTTATGTAGGTTTTGTTTGGGGTTTTTTTATATATTTTATACCATTATGTCAAAATCAAAGCACCACTCAAAGAAAGCTCCGTGTAAGCAATAAACACCTGTGTAACTTTGGTTTCCTCTCTCGGATGTGTAAGGACAGCAGAGCTGCAGTGCTGGGCAGGAACAGGAGGGTGAGGGCTGTGGCAGGGCTGTGGCAGCACCGGTGGCATCCCCCCTGGCAGTGGCATCTCTGTGAGTGAAGCAGGTGAGACACACTTGATTCTGCACTGGGGGTGCAGAGCACAGCTGTGGCTGCCCCTGGATCCCTGGCAGTGCCCAAGGCCAGGCTGGACGGGGCTTGGAGCAGCCTGGGATAAGGAAGGTGTCCCTGCCATGGCAGGGGTGGCACTGGATGGGATTTAAGGTCCCTTCCATCCCAAACCATGCCACAGTTGGTAGAAGGTTCAATCATTTCAGCAATTGTGTTTCTCAGGATGGGATGCAGGGAAGAAAATGTTCTGGTCAAAGCTCTGAGGTTGATAAAATCATCTGTAGGGCTTGGTGGCTGCTGCTTTCCCTTGCTCTGCCTCCCAAACAGAAAACACATTATAAAGAAAACCACACCAAGAAAGGCTCTCTGGTTTATTCCTGCAAATGGAATTAGTTAAATAATAAATCCCACTGATCAAGGTTTTAGCATAAGCATAAAACCCCTTTGAAGTGTAAAAGGTGCTGCTAAAATGCTGCATTTGTGTAACGGAGGTGAACTTCAATTTGAAAGAAAGAAGATGAGGATTTTTATCTTTTATTTGTTATTCTATTCACTTTCGAGTTCTGTGCTTTCCAGGAGGTAAAAAATAATTCAAAACTGGACTTACTGCAGAATTCTCTTTTCAAACATTTTAATATACATTGCCTGGCACTGCAGAGGACAGATAATTATGTAGGCCTGTCTCTTCTGCAGAAATGGATTCTTTGGGTGCATGTTTTAAAAGGCACACAGAATCGTGGTGGGTGTGAGGAGCTGGGAGCATCCCTCCCTTCCCAGGCCTGGCTGATCCTGGCTCTCCGTGCCTCAGCTCAGTATTGATGGTGCCAAAAGTGTTCAGACAATTCTGTCTGGGGACAAACTGCTTCAAGGGAGCTAAAAATTAAACCCCAGCATTTTTAAAAGGTTCACTTTTAACCACCTTTTACGCCAAACCTTGATGCATTTCCCCAAAGATGGGGATGAGCCATCCTTGTCCCTCACGGGGTGGCAGCAGGTTGGGTCACTGCCACAGCCAGAGCTCTGTGCCAGCCCCACAACCCTCCTTCCATCAATTATTTTGAAACCTAATAATAATGACCAAAGTTATTCAGGAGATGTTTCACCAAGCTGAGAGCAAGGGAAAGCAGAGATGTGCTCCAACAGCGAGCCAGCCTTAGAACAAACCCCTGCAGACACCCCGGGATTTTTATTTTCCAGCAGTTTTTCCCTTTTATTTTTAAATCTAGATTCCTAACAAGCTGCAGAGAGGAAAAGCTTTCAACCTCCATATATTTATCTGGAGAAATGCTCTGTGAGGGAAATGAACCAGAACAGGCTCACGGACTTGTTTAGCATTTCCAACAGATAAATATATTTATTGGCCGTGCCTGGGGTGGGGGTGGGACACCTCTGGCTGCTGCAGGGGGCTCAGGGGGCTCTTCCTGAGCATTTGGCTCTGTGACTGTTGGAACCCAAAGTGCAGAGAATATTCCTCTGCCTGTTTGGAAGGGTTCAAGCTCCCTGGACAATGGTGTCTTTAACCTTTGGCCATGGAGAAAATTGCCTGCCCTTTGGGAAACAGTAGAGTCAAAAAATAGAATGAATCAGGTGATGGGAAATTATGTAAGAGTGGAAATTTAAAGGTTTTAGGTTTGTTATAGATAAAGTTAGAAAACTCCAAAATGGAGGATGGTTGTTGTTTTTCAGGCTTTCTTCCTTCTTCTTCGTCTCCATATTCTGTGGCAAAAGTAGTTTAAAATAATTGGATAAAAGATGCCTCAGTGCCTGTCTATGTGACAGGGTGATTTATTGAACATTGGTAGAAAAGTAAAAGCATCTTTAGTGTTAAGTTTTCATTGGGTAATTTACCTTTAAAAGGGCTGTGTAATCTCGATAATTCGGCTTTCTCCTGCACTCTCTGCTCTGTGCTGTCTCTGGGTCACGCCAGTGACTCTCTTTTCTCAAGAGAACTTTAACAAACAAAAGCTTTAGAAGCAGAGTCTGAGGAAGTGCCGTCTGCTTGCTGAAATTCTGGCACAGACTCCGAATTCCTGCCCCATCCAGGAAGAAAAGAACTCAATAGATGAGCACGGCAGGCTGCTGACCCCGAGCTGCTCTGGCACTGGGGGGTGTCACCCCCAGCCCCGGGCTGCTCTGAGCTGAGCTGCTCCAGAATGTCCCTGGATGTTTGCTGGGATGAAAGGCAGCCCAGTGAGGAGCTGGCCCAGAGGGGAATGTTCTGGTTCCAGGCAGTGGTGTTGCCTTTTCTCAGTCTTGAAATTAAAAGTCAATCACGGTTAAAAGGGAAAAAAGGGGGTTTTTACCTTGGTGTTTATTTAAGGGTTTTTGGGTGTGCCTAAATGCACATCGAAATGCACCCTGAAAATGCACACCCACCCGAGAGATTGTGTATATAATTTATAGGCCCTGCAGATTAGCATATCTATCAAAGATCTTGTCCTGGGTCAGCTCCAGGAGGCAGCTGGAGCTCCAGCTCCGGGACTGAGGCACTGAATTCCTTGGCCTTGGTCATGGTTCTGCTGTGGAAATCAGAGAGCAGAGATTTGTTACTGTGCTCAATAGGGTAATAAAAGTGGGCCTGCTCAGACCTCCAAGGGGCCTCTTGGGTAAGGTCATTTATGTTAGCACAGAAAAATGTATTTATAATTTAAAATAATTTAGCTGTATTTTGGGCTCGTACAGCAAATCACGCTGTTAGAGTGATTGGGGTGATTTGCACCGGGAAACTTTAACTTCCACAGAACTTTTGTCTCTCCTTTTGAACAAAATTAATTTTATTTTGCTGCTTTTTTAACAGACTTGATGCCTCATCCTCGCTTCAAACCACTCCTGACTCCAGCCCAGCGATGCCCAGGTGAATTTAGTGCTGTGTTTGTGCTGGAAATGTCTCTCCCTCCATTCCTGTCCCTTTCCAGTGGAAAAACAGAAATATTGGCAGTAAGAAGGAGAGAGAGCTCTGACATTTGGCCATAAACCCCTGGAATTGTTTAGAGCCACAGCCCTGCACCAAAATGCCACAGGGAAATGAGAGCAGCAGTGGGTGACAAATATTGGATCCCTCTGTCCCACAGAGCCGAGTGATGGACAGAGGATGCTGCTGGTAATTAAATGGGAATTAAATCCTCTCTCCCTTGTGTTCTGGGATCCAGGGTTTCTGGTCGGGCTCTGCAGGGAAAATGGGAAGTTCTGGTGCACATCCTGGACATCAGAGTTGAGGACCTGGGCTGGGAAGCAGCACCTCGGGGAGGGCTTTTTCACTCCATCTGCTCTCCTTGCTCTGCTGGCAGGGGCTGTGCCAGGGCTTGGCAGAGCAGGGCAGGAGAGCTCAGCCCCAGCTTCGTGATGGATGAAGTTCTGCCTCGCTGGCATAACTCCAGGCCTTTCAGGGCATTTTTGGCTCCCAGAAACGCAATGTGTTGCTGAGTTTCTGCCTGCCCCTCGTGGGTCTCAGTCCCTGAATGGAATGAAGGGCCACAGCACCTTCCAGAGGATAACAAATATAGGAGAAGTCCAGGTAATTTCCATTCCAGGTAATTTCCATTCCAGGTGATTCCCATTCCAGGTAATCTCCACCCTCTTCCTAAAATGCTCTGGGGCACATTTAAAGTGTCCCATCTGTCAGGAAAATCCACAAATGCCAGAGGTTTTTGTCCAAAAAAGAGACAGAGGAGTCCTGCAACTTTATTCCAGTAGAAGGAAAGAAGGGGGCACACACCCACGGGGGTTTCTCTCTTGGGGTTTTGGGGGTTGCAGCCTCCCTTTATCCCAAACTCCTGGCTGCACATTGCCCTCATCCTTTCCACATTGCTGAGGTACCAGGAAAGTGCAGCCTTCCCGAACTGCCTACTGTGGGAATCAGAGGAGTAGAACCCCCCACAAACACTGATGAGTTTAATTTACAGCCCTGGAAAGAGCTGGGGTTGATGTAATGATAAAGGTATACAGATCTTAAGCAGAAGAATTATAAACCTATGTTTCTATAGTTATAAGTAAGAAAATGTATTGGGTGATATGGTGAAGGGTTTTAAGTATGATAATGTCATTTTATAGTTTAAGTTAAGAATTTAGATGTTATAATAGAAGTGTATGTGGGTACGTGAGCTAACAAGTTATTGGTNGTGTCTGGGATCAGGCTCTGTCAGCCTTCCCCATATCCCCCCCTGACCCTGGCATTTTACCCCAAAGGTCAGGAGTTCAGCTTGTGCAGACCCCTGCCTGTTTCAGGAGCCAAAGCTGTGTGAACTCTGCACAAACCTGCTGCCCACACTCAGGGGAGAGAGTCAGACCCATTGCAAAGATGGCAACTCCATGGAACTGTTTGTAAGGATATTTATTAGCTTTCCTCTCAATCCCTCCTTTTCTTAGTTCTCAGTTTGTCTTCACAAGCCCTGGTTGTTGTTAACTGAACCCTTTTGAGCAGCCTGCAACATTTGAAAGAGCCCCTCCTGGCTTTTCCAGGCTGCTCCCTGCAGCAGGGGTGGCAAGGAAATAGAGAGAGGCAGAGAGTACAGGAAATACAGAGAATAGAGGAAATACAGAGAGGCAGAGAGTACAGGAAATACAGGGAACAAAGCAGACACAGACAGTTCACATCAGCCCATCAATCACTAGAGCTCCTTCTCCATGGCTACTGATGGCTGAGGGCTCCCATCCTTTCCTTCCAGTTGAAAAGTCCCAATCTTCGGGGTTTTGGAGGCCTTGTGATGGGTCCACCCGTGCTCAGCTGTCCTGGGTGCTGCTCCTGTGGGCCTGGGTGGATGTTCTGGACAGCAAAGTCCAAAGGCAGCGTCTGTGCTCATGGGGCTGCCTGTTCAAGTAACCCCAAATGACCTCACACAACCCCTGGATCAATTAAAAAATACTCAAATGACCTCAAGTAACCTCTGTGACCTCAAGTAACCCCAACCAGCAACTAAAATGACCTCAA
>VWZT01011607.1:458-17169 GCA_013397055.1 Pachycephala philippinensis
TCCTTTGTTCTGGCGCTGCCTTTTGTTGGCGCCATGTGGCGGCTGGGGGAGGGGCGCCGAGCGGGGCTGTTGCCGTCTCACGCTGTAAAATGGAAGGGGATTTACCTCTCCCGCGTTTTCTTCATCTTTTCCCTCTTTAGCGAAAGGGGCGGATGGAAGGAGTTGCTTTCTGTTGGGGGAGGGGGGCTGGTTGAAACTTCGCGGGGATCGCATGGCCCATCGCCACCGGCGTCGATGTAAATGTGAATGTGTTTTGCGTAAAGCACATAAAAAAATAATCCTGGCCTTGGAAGGCAGTGGGGGTAAGCTAAGTATTTTTTAAGGAAAGCAAAAGGAAAATCAGCACGATTGAGACCATGCGCGGTGTGTTTAAATCGGTAAGAGCGAATTTGGTGTGCTACTTTGCAGCATTGTCAGAAAATGCCTTATGTGTCTTGCAAGGGATTTCTGGAGGAGTCGGTGTAGTTTCGCTGTGCTTTGGCAGTGGAATCCTTGTCTACACAAGAGGAATTTCTTTTCTGTCACAGTCGGCCTGTTCGTAAATACGCGTGCTTGACATGAACATTACCTGCCTATTTCTCAATCAGGTCTTTGTTATTCAGGCTACCCCATGCATTTAATTGGAACTCCCTTTGTTATCGCTGAGCTCTGAACCAGAGGGTCAGATCCCTCAGGTTAAACAGAGAGCTGAAGCCAGTGTAATAGATTTTGATTATAAAGGAACGAATAACACTTGCACAAGCTTCCTACAGGCTGGGGCCGGATGTACCTTATACAGACACTAGAAGAGTTGAGAAGCAGGCCTTTTAGTGATGTACGAATTTTTCTTTACTGTTTCTAGTATTCTGTGCTGAAAAAAGGCAGATAGTCTTTTTCTTCCATGAACAGGAGGTGACAAGCTTCAGCCCCAAATCGGTATGAAATTAAACTTTTGACGAAAGCAGTTATTCAGAGGGATTGACCTATGTGAAAAATGTAGTACTGTCCTAAAATGAGAGCTGTCCAAGGCACTGATTTTAGAGGGTTTTGTTAAGAGCTGAAATAAGCTTCCATTTAGCTGCATTAATACACTCAGGAGGGAAAAATGAGTGTATGTTAAGGGTGCAGTTGTCCAGTTCATGTGGCCTCTGAAGGCAAAGCCAAATACTGGGATTTTTGTCATAGTTTCAAAGGCTCTATATTGTGTTCTTTAAATTAGGTATCAGTTTTTCTAGTTAAAAACCAAAGCACTGCAAATTGCAAAGTGGAACACACACTGCTGTGGTAAGAGGTGAGCTTAGCATGTGGCAATGCCACAACCTCAACCCGATGCCATAAAGCAGCCAAAGCTGCCTCCAGACAAATTCCTGTCATCCCCCCCAATCTCTTCATTGTTCTGTAAGTGTGGTCAATGATGACAGGGTGTGCTGTGGAAAGCCACTGTGTGTACAGGTTATAGCAGCCATAGTCAGCTGTTGGGATGGGAAGGAATCCCCCAGGCCCCTTTCTTTCACCTGGTATTGAAAGACTTAGTAAACTTCGTAAGGCTGTTCCTCTAAGGCTCTGCTGTAATGGCTGCAGGAAGCACACGCTTTACTTGGACCCTGTGCTTCCTGCTGCAGTCACCAAGAGTGCACAGCTTCGTCTGCTGAAAAAACTTGAGTTCAGCCGACAAAGGGTATGGCTTCACCCAGCTGAGGAAAAAAGGGCAAAAACCCCATAAGGTTCCCCCCCCCCAGCCAGTTGCTTTTTGTACATAAACAGATGCCAATTCTTGCAAATCGAAGTTACACATAAACACCAAAAGCCAATTTTATTTCAGCATAGTTTAGTTTCTGAAGTGCTGTTAGCTTCTAGTGCCAATCTAGGTTGCCTCCAAACAGAGTAATGACAACTTAAACTGTTTCAGTCTATAGTTGGATAAAAAGGCTCGAATGCTTTTAAAAGCTTAGTTTGTTACCTTGGAAACTCTGAAAATAGAAAATGCTGCCATGTTATTAATGTTTTCATTTGAAGTGAAGCATTTGAAAAATGCCTTATTGCCTGATATCACTGTTTTGTTTGTTAGTTTCACTTCTGTACTGTGCCTTGAATTTAGTCCTTTGAGATAGATATCCTCCTTCAGAGGGTATTTTGTATGGGAAAGTGGGCAGGGAGGAACTGTATCCGCCCACTTGGAATTAAAGACTAAGAATGGAGAGACTCCTGTAGTACTGATGAAGCTAGAACTAGAGTCAGTAACTAAGCAGGAAGAAGTGCACAACATAGTAGTTAAGGCAGGTCCAAAGTCCCATCTGTTGTATGTGACTTATTGGAGGTCACAGATACCTGGACTAAAATTTTTACAGCCATTTAACCAAAACCTAAGAGAGGTCAAATACTTTGCTTTTGATGCCATGTTCTTTGCTGAACGCTTTCAGAGCAGTAGGAATGATCCTAGGTTCTTTGCAAGAACTGAGTTGGCAGTACTTGATAATCAATACTGCTTTCTTGCAAAATATAGAACACTTTTGTAAGAACATAAGTTACTGGGAAGGAATATTTCCCACTATTCTTACTATTTCTTACATAATCTAATAAATGTCAGTGTGCATTGTGGCATTCCCTCAAAAAGAGGGTGCAGAAGCCCACCCTTGTGCACTCCTGTAGTATCAGCAGCTTTTGACAAGATGCAGGTGTTGCACTCGGAACAGTTGGTCCTGTTCTGACAATGCTGCTGAGGTGTGTACCACTGAGCATCTTACTGCATGTGCTTTTCTGTAGTGCTTCCTGAATCTGAATAGCTCTTCTCCTTGAAATTTCAGGAAGATGTTTGTTGGTGGCCTCAGTTGGGATACAAGCAAAAAAGACTTAAAAGACTACTTCACCAAATTTGGTGAGGTAACCGACTGTACGATAAAGATGGACCCTAACACAGGAAGATCCAGAGGCTTTGGATTTATTCTCTTCAAAGAACCTGGGAGTGTTGAAAAGGTGAATTAAAGCTTCATATTTTAGATCCTTAACTTCTAGGGAAGACTTTTCAGCTTACGTTAATCATACCAAACTGTCTTTTAGGTTCTGGAACAGAAAGAACACAGGCTAGATGGACGACTAATTGATCCCAAGAAGGCCATGGCAATGAAAAAGGATCCAGTGAAGAAAATATTTGTTGGTGGACTAAACCCAGAAGCCACAGAAGAGAAAATCAGGGAATACTTTGGAGAGTTTGGAGAGGTGTGTAATGGTATCTTGGTAAACTCTAAAAGTATAGTCTCCAGTTGCTGTTTAGTTTATTAATAATTTGCAAATTTCAAAGTAAGTTAACTTCAGATGTATCAGGCCTTCTGTAACATCCAGAAGTTTCCCATCTTGAGAGCAAAGGTGGTACTTACTGCACTAGGTGTTTCCACTGCTAGTTAGATACCCTTGTCTTTAACTCAAAGCATTTTAGCTGATACTAAAATCAGTTTGAAGAGTTGTAAAATGGAAATCTCTGATCTGAAAGCCAGTGTTAGCATAGAAAGGCTTGCAACTTTGGTGTTGCATAATATGCTTAGAGAGAAAACTTACAGTTTTGCTGTCCCAATTTCTGTGTATTTAACTGTTCATCTAAAACATAAGTCTGAAAATAGTATTTAATGTCTTCAGATTGAAGCAATTGAACTGCCAATGGATCCAAAGACCAACAAAAGGAGGGGGTTTGTGTTCATCACTTTCAAGGAAGAGGATCCAGTGAAGAAGGTTTTGGAGAAGAAATTCCATAACGTCAGTGGAAGCAAGGTAGAAACTCTGACTTGTAACTCTTAGTCCAAGCATAGTACCTCTACATCTATAACCTGGAAAGGGTTTTGTAGACCTCTTGTGTCAAAGTACCAAATTTACAATAAGGACAGCTTGAAGTTTACCATAGTGGTGTTTTGCTGTAAGTTCAGTCACAGATGCTCTTTGACAGTATTTGTGGCTTTAATTGCTGTCTTTTAGGGCCTTTTTTATGTAAAGGATCTAATTGCATTCATTAAGTATATGTGGAGAAATTGGTTTATGTATCAGTGTAGCAGCATAAGCCATTTCAACAGGTAGATGCCTATTTTCACCATAGAGCACTTGCATAAATGAAAGTCTTGCACATGCTTAACTTTGTAAGCATCTGGCTGAAACTGGCTCTGTCTGCTGAGGGGCAGCTTCTGCTTTCTTCTCTCTGAGGCCCCTTCCTGCAGCCCCTCTGCTACCAAAACTTTGTCCTCTAAGCCCACTACAAGGATCCAGAGAGTGAATGTACACTTTGGCAGCTTGTGTCTGGTCAGCTGGTTATGGGAACTACTGTAAGTGGTATGAGATGCTCTGACCAGCTGACTGCTTATGTGAGGGAATAGCTAATGAGGAGAGGACTGGAGGCAAATGATGTGTACTGGCTCAAGGTGTCCCTGCTCCCTTGCTCCAGGGCCAGTGCTGACTGTCCATATAACTTCACAGCCCTATTACACCGGGTCATACTGTCTGACACTGGCTTAGATTGTGTTTGGTTTAAGACTGGTCTTGACACAGTACAGAACAAATTTTGGCAAAGCTAATGCACTGGGAAAGTCACTGGTTAGCAGTGAAGTTTGTTTTCATGAGAGATTAATGCCTACATGCCAAGAGAGCTGAGAAATTTCTGTATCTCATACCTATGACTTATTTTTGTGTTATAGCCATAGAGAATAAAAAGCAGATTACCTTAAAGGTCCTGTGGTGAAGAACTCCAAGCCAGACTTGCTCAGGTGCTGTTGTTCCTTTTGCAGCAGCAGTAGCTTTAATCTTGGACTGTGCACAGATCCAGGAACCAGGTGGTTGGCTGACAGCTTGAACTGCAACCTGGGAACCCATCTTGGAAATGTCAGTTTTGGTTGGTTTTACCTGTTAGTATTTGATAAATGATGATTTCAGGGGTTTGTAAGGGGTATGGTACAGTCTGGCCACATGCACAGTGTGTAGGGTGTACAGTGGCTGCCAGGAAAACTCATTCTCAGAACCTTGTTCATTCAGTGCAGGTCTCAGTGCAGGTCAGGTGAAGCAGTCTAATAGCAACAGCCTTGTCCTGGAGGTTGTGCCAGGTGAGAGGGCAGCCTTGTGCCTCCTGCAGGTGGCCTCAGCACCTCTTTCATGGGTAAATTGCTGGTAGGGGATTGGCAGAATAAAATGCCCTGAAAGCAGTGGCCTCTTGGAAAGGCTGACAGTGACTTACCTTTGCCCAGGTGGCACAATAAATCAGATGCCCCGATTGTGCAGTAGTGCAGCTCACCTGACAGGAGCACAGCAGGTACACCTCCTTTGCCTCCAGAGGAACCTCTGGCTTCTCCAGGTGCTCAGGTTGGGAAATGCTACTCTGAGACACTTTACATACTCTTCCTTGTTTTTTATTTGCAGTGTGAGATTAAGGTAGCGCAGCCAAAAGAAGTGTACCAGCAGCAACAGTTCAGTAGTGGCGGAGGAAGAGGTAGCTATGGAGGAAGAGGCAGAGGTGGAAGAGGCGGCGGTAAGTACCACACACACTACTTTAGTATGGACACATTCTAAATAAGTTGTGTGTACTAAAATGGGATTTTGTGGATGGTTTTCCCTTCTATAGCTCAAAGTCAAAATTGGAATCAAGGTTATGGCAATTACTGGAACCAGGGTTATGGGAATCAAGGATACGGCTATCAGCAAGGTTATGGTGGCTATGGAGGCTATGATTATTCAGGATATGGGTATTATGGATATGGACCAGGCTATGATTACAGTAAGTAAAGAGAACTGTATTGGGTATAAGCAAGCATAACTAATTAGCAGTTTAATGCATTTGTTCTCTTGTTCATAGGTCAAGGCAATGCAAATTATGGGAAGACACCAAGACGTGGTGGTCATCAGAATAACTACAAGCCATATTGATCAAACTTATTCAGGTATGCAGTGGCATGGTCTCTTTTGGAAAATGACTGCATAGGTTTTGTATACAATGCTGTAGATGGATACTTCAGTTCTGTACCAAATTTAACTTTACAATAAATTTCTATGGCCTGTTAAATGTGCATCTTACTTGGAAGAGCTCCCTGGAAATGTTTTACATGTTTAATACTTACTGATAACTAGTTGTCTAGACAGTGTGGTGTGTAAATTTCAGCATTGCTGAAGATATTAATTAATGATTTTATTAATAGGTTAAACTGAAACTGATTTTGAGGGTCTGCTTAAAGCTGCAGCTCTGCATCTAGGGACTGCCTCTTGGAGTTAACTATGGACTCTGCATTACTCCAGTTGTACAGAATGAGATGCATCTTAGGGAACCAGTGTCACTTTCCACCTTTTTATTTTGTATTGTTTTTGTGTCATACATTTCCTGTAATGGAAGTGTTAATTTTACTGTACTTTTTGGTACCTTTTTGGAATCTAATGTATTGTAAGGTATTTTACATGTGTTCTGATTCACCATGACATGGATATTGAAGCTATCCTAGCTTTTGAAATAAAAAAGGCGTAATCTAGTGTCTTGTGCCATTCTTCAGCTCATGTGTTAGTAAAACACCAGTATCCTGTTCCCAGAACTTAGTTCATGGCAGTACCTTGATAGATGAAGAGTTGTGCTTAAATGTTTTTAATCTTAAAACTAGAAGGCTGTGGTGGTAGTTGTGCTCACCTGCAGATACGTGGCAGCTAAAACCTGCTGTCCCTTCTGCCTGGAGGTTGTGGAGGAGAGCTCAGGTGAGAAGTCCCAGCTGTGGTGGGGCTGTGCTGGTGAGGTGGTGGCTCATGCTCTAGGCAAGCACAGGGGCTCAGAGTAACTGTAGTGGTGTCTGCACTGGGCTCTGCTAGGAGGAGCCAGAGCTGTAGGTTTCATGTAGGGCTTGGGAGTCTAGACAGCATTGCAGGAGGGAGCCAAGAGGTGTGCAAGAAGCTGGCTGCACTTCCTTCATATTTCACTGTCTTGAGTCTGAGACTTGTGTGCAAGTTGTTAATAGGATGTACATACTTGCCTTGAAAGGCAGGTTGGACAGACATTAAATTACCAATGCAAAGTCTGAATTCTTGCAGCCTTTTTGTATAACAGAAAAGGCTAAAAGAACTTCCACTGCTGTGGGTGGAAAAAACATCTCTTTCTCTAGAGATAAATGACCAGCTAGGAATACTCTCCTTTTTTGACTTTACTGTTGGTTTACTGCTATTTTAAGGCAATAACTGTCATGTGATTTGCCTGTCTTGTTGCAGAATATAAGTAGCAAGCTCTACTGCACAAAGTAAACTTCTGATTTTTTTTTTTGTTGCAGTGATCAATTTGATTTTCAATCTCATTTTAAAGCTAAAGTATGGCAATTTCTTTTTCTTGTAACAAATTCTTTTTGAACAAGTAACACCCAGAAGTGGAATCAAACCAAGTAACTAAAACAAGAAACAAACGCATGTTACTACTAGTGACCTTTTCAGTTTTTTTAACAAGGGATGCAGCTATTTCTGCATGGACTATAATCTGCTGCTCCCTGCTGGCTGTCCTTGAAAACAAAAACTTGCTTGTAAATTTAGAAGTCTGTAAGACTCTTCTGGTGTTAAGTAGAAATCTTGAGTATTTAAAAAAGTCAGATTTTAAATCATATGGTTGACAACTTTACAGCTGGACCATGTAACCTCCAGCTCAACTTACTTGCAATTAAAAAATAGCAGATCACTGAAACAAATGAGTACAGTATTTAAAAGTATTACTGTCTCAAGATTTAAAGTTTAAATACTTTATTACATACTTTCACTGTTTTTTCTGTGAAATAAGGGGTAGCAGAATATATTTCTAGCAAACACTTGGCCCTCCAGTGGGAAAATTGCATGGTACCAGGACCATTGTGCTGCAGTCCTTCTGGCTAGTAGTGTCCTAGCAAGAGTTTGTCAGCTGGTGTTATTGTGGTGGTTTTTGTAAGTAGGTGCTCAGGTAATGCTTCCTTGACAGGTGATGTGGCCTTAGGCAGAAACTGAGGATACTGGTACTTAAATGCAGAGCTGGCTTTTCCCTTTCTTCTTTGCATGAAAAGTTTGTGATACAAAGAACTGCCTGGTGAAAGTAAAGGCTTGTACACAAGGTTGTTGCTTATGGCTGTAATCTACTCTTAATTTACTAATCCTACTTGGATATTTTTTGAGGACAGACTGTGTTTGTAAGAAGTTGTTTGGGAGCCATAGCCTTCAGCTGTCTGTCCCTCCTGCGTTTGATGTTAGGAATTTGGAAGTGAAGTTTTTGACTTAACCTGGTGGCTGAGAGTGTTTGTTGAATATAGTGCTACTTAGGAACCTTGTTCTGACACTGGCTGCTGAAACTGGTCAGAGGAGCCTGGGAAGAACTGGGTGTACTGGCACCTGGAATGGTGTTTGCATAGGTAGCTGAAGACTTGAAAAAATCAGAACACCCATTGGCCCATCTTAATTTGAAAAAGTAATTTGAAAGTGCATAAATTTAGAAAATGTATTTTGTAGTGGCCACTAGAAAGATCCTCCTTTATAATCAGTTTTAGATAAGCTGTTTTAAATAAAAGCCAATTCCACACTGCCAGAGTTGAGACAAGCTCTTGTAAAATTTATTTCTCCTAAAGCTTTTACTAAAAACAAGATAAATGAAAACAAAAAAATCAAAGGTGACTTATCTGGTCTAAGACATGCTAGGATGAAGATTAAATGTGCATTATTATAGTAGAATAATGTTTCTTAGTAGTAGATCTTGAACATTGTTTGAAACCTATGGAAAGAAAATAATGTTATGGTTTTTTTGTAAAAGTATCATTAAAAGAAATTACTTCATTGCCTCATTTTCGCTTACATTATATGTAAGTGTCTTACTAGTACTGTACTTAGTAAGAGGCTTTTTGCATTCTTGGTTTCCTGTAGAAAATAAAGCCATTTTTCTTGCTTAGTTTAGATTACAGACAAGCACATTAAGTCATTAGGCCTCTAATTTGCACTGGCACTGTTAAGTAATCTTTCTGTTCCTAAGAATAAGTAGTATAAACAGCTGTATGTCTTTCCATTAACTTGCTAAATAAAATATTAACACATTTTTCTTGTGCCTGCTATACTAATATTACACTGACCTAAAACACATTTCTCCTTAGCTCAGGGCCACAGCACTGTGAATCTCACAGTGGTTGAGGCCACCAGTGATTACACTGCTCACAATGATCACATTAGGTGCATTCCTGCCCAGCTGTCCAGAGTTCTACTAAACATGTGGTTGTCTTTTGGTCAGAGTAGTTTGACAAAGTCCTAAGTGTACCAAAGGGTGTTGTTATCAAGGTGTTAACACAGTGTAAGTGTACACTGTGCTCATGAGTGCAGCAAACTGAGTTGCAGCTAGATGATCTCTTGGTAACCTACTGAGGGACCTCAACAGATGAAGACGTAACAAGGCTTTGAAGACTTAACAGGAGCAGTCTTACTCTGATACCCACAAACTTTTGAGTCTAGGGGTAAATTGATCCTGAAGGATAAGATGCCGGCTGTGAACCTGAAATGACACTTATGGGAAGATCTGCCGAGAAGTGGTTACGCAGCTGGACCAGCTTCTGGCTGGAGCCTTAAGGCACTGAGCAGCAAACAGAAAAGCTCTGTTTGCGTGGATGTGAAGTTATTTGCATGCTCTAGAGGCAGTCATGTCTGGGACATGTTGGCCCTTGCTTACAAACAAGTGATGCACACAGTGTTGCTGGGAGTGTCACACTGATAGAAGGTAGTTGTGAAAGCTAGATGTACTTAAGTGTGGTCCGTGCTTGGAGATTCCCAGAAATCCCTGCAGACTGAGTAAAAGCATCTCTGAGGAAGCTTTCTTCTGACAGTGCTTGTGAAGTTTTATTTAGGAACCTTGGCTTTTAAAATATAGTACTGGGTGCCTATAGGTAAATACCTGCTCAGGTAGAACAAATAGATGTTTTCTATTGGTTCAGACATTCTTTTTCCATATCTGGAGAGAGAATAAGCAACAATTTAGTAAAGTCATGACTTTGTGACCTTTTTTACACTAACTTTCTTAATGCTAAGTGTGTAGAAGTTGTATAAAAAGCTGAGTGGCAAATGCACATAGATGGCTTTCAGGAACAGGTGTACAGCTTTTACAAGTTGTGCTTGTTCAGATAAGCTGAACACTCAAACCTCAGCCAGAGAAAAGCAATTTTGAAAGGCACATGCATCTGTAGAGGAAGTAGTTTCGTTAGAGAACTTCAGCACAGAATAATTTAGAAGGGAAGGCTATGTGCTCAGCATCTACCATCTTGGCTCCATTTTAGCACTTCTGAAAAACAGGCTCAGTAGCTCAGCATTATTTTTGAGGCAGTTCTAAAACCACCCTCTATTTTTGAGGGTTTTGATCATTTTTTACCTGTTAGTATTTTGTCAATTGTCTCCACAACAAATTTTGCATCCTCTATGCTGAAGCACATTGGGGGCTTGAATTTCAGCACATTTCTTCCTGGCCCATCTGTACTCAGTAGAATATATTTTTCCTTAAGTCTGGAAAGAGAAATAACAAAGAACTATGTTTTGTATCTCTGCATGTAGTTGAGAAAAACTTCCAAGCACTGGCCTCAGTTTTGGTCAGTTGGCTGTATTTTAGCAGCTCCTGAGTGGCAAGGGTAGTCTGTAATTGTGTGCTTGCCTCCCACATTGAGGAACTCCATGATTGCCCCATGTACCTTGTTATTAAATCCTCTGCTTCTGCTGTGGCTGGAGTCCTTTCTGCTTGGTCTTTGATTAAGTCCACTCCAATGAATAAGCCACAACCTCTGTAAAAGAAATAAAAAGTCAGTCGGTGTCAGAGGAAGGAACTACATATGAACTAAAGTGAGGTTTTTTTAAGACCAGACCTTTACTGCATGAGAATTACCTGATGTTTGGCTACTGCTAGAAAAGGTTTTGCTGTTTTGAAGAAATGTAAGTAATACAGACTTCTGTCTGCTCACACTGGCAGTGCAGGACAGGATGTTAAGCAAGTTTTCCATCTAGCTCATCACTTCTGTACCTTGTGCACTTGAAATTTTTTGAGTTCAAACAGGAAAGTGAATTCCTTTAGCAGCTAATAAATTCATAAAACAGTACTGGCCCAGAGTGGCAAAGTGTATGAGACTTCTGATAAGCTCAAGTTTGCTTTACTTTAATGTACAGGAGGCTCTTTATTTTTGCTGAGAACACAAAATATATTTCTCAAAACAACAGCTGTTGGCTTGAGTTGTTGGACTGACTGAACCAAACAGAAAGCAGCTAAAAATGTAAATAAGGCACTGATACCTGACATCACCAATGATGGGATGCTTGATTTGCTGTTCCTTGAGTATCTTCATCAAGAAGTTGCCTACCTCTGTGGCATGAGCCTGAAGGTGTTCCTTCTCAATCACATCTAACACAGCTAATCCAATGGCACATGAAACAGGGTTTCCACCAAACTGAGCCCAGGAACGGAACACACAGTCATGGAAAAGGAAAAAAAATGCAATCATGTCACTCGAAGTGTAGCCTCAGTGATATAAGGAGCATACTATCACTTTTATCAGATGGAGTCAATACATAGAGTCACAGCCTAGAAACATAGAAATAGTACAGTAACACAGTTACTTTTTAGTTACTGCAGTAAATATTAATAAAAACTGCATGATGATCTAATTTTAATCCTTAGACTCTTTTACAGAAGTGGGCAACTGTTTACTTACTGTATTAAAATACTCTACTCCTGTGGCCGCAAATGCTTCTGCAATTTCTTTTGTTGTTGCTACACAAGCAAGTGGGTGCCCATTTCCTATCGGTTTCCCCATAGTGACAATATCAGGTATAAAATCTTCTCCCTGAAGCTGGAATGCCCAAAAGTGCTTGCCAACCCTGCCAAAGCCAACTTGAATTTCATCAGCAATAAATACACCTCCTGCCTTGTGCACATGCCTGTAACATAACAGATTTGATTGTCTCTTAAAAGGAAAGAGAACATAGCATTTACCATTTAAGAACATGCAGAAAGTGTTACTTTGCAAGCTTTGAGGAAACAAATGTGTTCAGGCCTGTATTTTATACCATGTGTTTATAAGCAGGTCTTTGCCATATCCAAAGTTCACATTCTAACATGAAGGCTTGGGTGATTTCCTGCCTATCAAGCTCTATGCTACAGCAGGCAGAGAAATTATCTATTTACCAAATATGTTAAGTTTTAAAAAGTTAAGATAATGAATGACCACTTACTCTGAAACCTTCTGAAAATAGCCTGCTGGGGGAATGATTTGACCACCCACACTTGGTAGAGATTCAACAAAAAATGCAGCAATCTGAAACACAGCATATAATGTTTGAATACAATACAGAAAGTTGTGGTGCAAGCTCTTTGTCCTTAGATGGTTTTTGCATTATTAATGTGATCTTTTCTTTTTGACAAGTCCATACCAGCTTAGTAGCTTAGTAACTCTGAATTGTATTGACAGTCAGGCACATTCAGTTCCAAGACAAGAGAAACAGTTAAGGCAGTAACGTTTTACCTTTCTGCCTCTCTTATGTGCATGCTCAATAATATTTTTTACTTCATCAGCATAGGCTGTTACTGAATCTTCATGGTCTTCTCTGTAAAGTCCTCTGTATGTGTCTGGAACAGGAGCCTACACAAAGGAACAGTATCCTATATTCAATATATCATAAAAACAACTTAATTCGATTGACAAGTAATTGATAGGTATAGGCTGAAGTACATACCACATGGACCCATTCCTTTTGTCCTTCTAGATTCCTGAATTTATATGGGCTTATGTCAATCAAAGATGTCAGATGTCCGTGGTAAGCACTTAAAAAACAATTGGCAGAACTAAACAGTAATTTTCTCAGTAACATGAGTTCTTCAGTATTAGCATTCCAAATAGTAAAGAGCAGCCAGCTGCTCTCACTTGGTAGGAAATTCAGTAACTTAAGCTGAGAACAGCTCTGCAATTTCTTTTCTGTCAATAAGCTTAGTGCTATTTGGATTTTTCTGCTGTATCTGAATATAAGGGATGCAGAGGGACTGGACTTGTCTCTGGTTTGCCTGCACCAGTGACTGGAATCACAGCAGGAGATACCTGAGCAGTATCACAAGATTGCAGAACAACTGGAAGGGCCTATTTCTGAATATCCTCCAACAATGGAGTTTCCAGTGACTGTAGGCATCCTGTTCTAGTATTTGACCCCCCCGTCATGGCAAAAGACTTTTTTTTTCTATGTCTCATCAAAATTCCTCAGGTTTGAACTTAGATCTGAGGTCTTTTTTTCCTATCACCATACATCTTCACACCTGGCTCCCATCTTTTTTGCTTGTTCCCATGAGATAGTTGTAGCTGCAGTGAGATCTGCCTGGCTGTCTCTTGCAGCTGAACAAACCCAGTATCTCTCACTGCTGTGGCTCCCTTCCCATCCTGGCAGGCCACTGCTGGCCTCCCTCCAGTGTGTCAACAGCTGTCATGTGCTGGAGAGCCCAACCACAGCTCTTGGGGCTGGGCTGGCAAATACTGAACAGAGGGAAAAATTACTTCCCTCAGCTTCCTGGTTACAGTCTTTCTACTACAGGATGATTTCAGAAATGCTCTGACTGTGGGCTAAAACTGAGCCTTGTACCCCCAAATTGCCAATGTACTCACTGGTCTAAAACGATAACATCCTCATGTTTTGTGTACTGCCGTGCCAATCTCAGGGCAAGGTCGTTGGCTTCAGATCTACAATGGAAAAATTCAGCAATTGCCTCATTGTGGATGTCCTGAGTTTTGAAATCTAACCTCCCTTGCACTGTTCTGTGTGTCTGCAGAGAACAGACAGAACTCAATGCATGTTATGCACAAATTCTTTAGTAATCAGCACTCACTAGGTAGGACTGTCCACCAGAAGAGAATCCATTGTAAAAAGCCAGCTGCAGAAACAATTTAGCTTTTTTTTTTTCTTCCAGATGAAGCTTGCTTAGGAATATGGCGCCCCCCCCTTCCTAGCAGAAGCAATGCATTGGTACAATTCATTTTGAGAATAATTCCCAAGTCAGAAGACAAATCAGACAAGAAACTAATGCAGTAAATATTTACATTACTGTTTTGTAGTCCAAGGTCTTACAAATAGAATAAAACCCTTAAATAAAGCATTAGTTTAGTTCCCAGGTAGAGAGCTTGCAGAACCAAACCCATGTTTCTGTCAGTATCTAGACATCCACACCAGACTGAAACTGGCTGTTGATAAGCAAGTGTGTACTTGTCTGTATATACCTAGTAAAGCCCCAGTATCAATTCTAATGTACCCAACTTACCCAGAATTCAAAAAATAGAAGATGCATAATTTCTCAGGTAGTGTTTTTGAAAGTCTCTCTGCATAATCAACCAAGTTGTCATGAAGGTAACGAGAATTTGTATTTAACAATTGATTCTGTTCATGGGCTGCCTTTACTATATCAGGGTGACAGTGCCCAACTGCAAGAGAATGTGGAGAGTGGTTTGAGAGTTCTTTGTATTACCCATGGTGTTCATTCACATGCCAGCTTAACACTTATATTTCTCTAATAGTACAGAGATATTATCAGTTGGGCCTTAATAATGGTACTCCTTGTAAAAACATTTTTTTGCTCCTCAGAAAGTTTGAAGTTGCCTCCTACTGTATTTAAAGGTTTGTAGTTAGTACTGGAAATTGATAGGCTAAAACAAATAAGTGTCTGATTTAATTCTTGGATTTAGGCATTTACATAGTTCAGGAGTTTGGGAAGGTGCAGGTAAGCTTCACTATCTAAAAGTTACTAGCCCAGGTAGGGGTTAGATTAGAGAGATTTCAAATCTTTTAAGAAAGCAGCAGTTACTGCATCATGCACAATTAAGGCACCACACTGAGCAGTGGGTCTGTGATAGTACACTTAACAGTAACTTTCACAAAAACAACAAAAAGTCATTTGTTACTTTTACAGTGAGGTGCTTTACTTGAGTTTCCATGGAAAAAAATCTGTATGTTTTAGACACATTTCTAGGAAGATGGGACAGGAAGCAAGTCTGGAAACCACATGCCCACACACAAATTCAAACAGACTGTAATTCCCCAAATTACAGGCTCAAGAAAGTGTCCTTCCACTTTTCCAATTAAACACCCCCTCCCCCAGCACAGTGCAACCGTAGTAAAAGTACTGATTGTTCTGCTTAGAAAAACACAGCATCAAATAACATCCAATACCATGACTTTAGCTTACCATGAGCGACATTGTTTATGCAGTCAAGGTATTGTCTCCCGTTCTCATCATACATATACTGGCCTTTTGCCTTCACGATCTTCACTGGATCATTAGAAAAAAACAGCTTGCAAGAAGAGCTATGACAAGCATCAGAAAGCAAAATGAATCTTAGTGAGTTTATTTTATTCTGCTGGTAAAAGACATTTCTCCTGTTTGCTGGCAGTCATCCTGCTTTTGGTCCCTAAACCAAAGGCCTTGTACTCAAATTTTCTTAGATTTACAGGGAAAACAACACACTCCAAACCTAAAAATCCTACTCCAGGATCTAGCCACAGCAGTAGGACTTGCCTCTCTAGTTTCTTCCCATCTTAACTGCAATTCCTTACTGTCTGTGCTGTCTTCCCTTTTTGTTCTTTGTGTCTCTTACCTTGTGCTATGTTCTTTTTATTGTTCTTATTATGTTGCTATTCCTGCCAAGGTCCCAATTTTCCAGATAGTTTGGTGCAGGTGATTGTTACAGCTTCACTAACCATAGCTAAAACGCTCAGTCATTTTATAAGGCTGGGTTTACTTCAGTGCATTTGTTTTGTTTCACTTTTTAAATGAATTGCCAAACAAATAAAATGGAAACACATCTGCCTGAGTAGACAAACTTCCATACTTCATTTAGTAAAAGATGGCTTATACAGAAATAATTTGACTATAAATACAAAGTCATTGTCAAATGGATGACAAAGGACAATGGTGAAGTGAGAAAGTGCTTTATTATCCCTCACCCAACAGGAATCTTGATACTTTCTGTTTGAGCTGGCAAAACAGTTGGGGGCTTTTATAAGCCTCTCCTAACTGTTAAAAAGATGCTAAGAAAGTGCTTGCAGGGCCTGGGTCCTTGTAGCCAGTGGCAGGGTAAATCAGAAAAAGATTTAATACCCAGAGTAGTATTTTTCAGGTGTGTGTAACTGGCATAATTCTAATTTTAGCATTTACTTTCAGCCCAACTTTTGTATTTTTGAAACACATAAAAGTAGCCTTGGATTTGCATATATATTATATGAAAATATTCCCACAGTTAAGAGTTGTGCTGCCATTCTTGGTGATGGTCTACAGAATTAAGACTTTTTTTAGGTTGGTTGAAAGACCACCGGTAATGGAAAGTTTGGAACTGAGTCTTGTCCCTCATTCTGTCAAAGAGGGCAGACGTTTGTTGTTAATTCCATCACGGTTTTGGTGTAATTAGTTTCCTGAAAGACGGGCTATAATAGTAGGTGAGCCAGAACCTCGCCTGGCCCAGCACGGCCTCCAGCCCCAGCCGTGCCTCCGCTGGGCTCACAGAAAACGCTTTCTAAGCAGTTTAGACTCTAAACAGGCGCGCTCAGTATCATACGGGTTTTATAGCGCAGTTTCGTAATCCCCCTCCTTAAGAAAGGCTAATTACTGTTAATTACAGCAGTGCAGCGGGCTGTGCGGGCGCAGCGCTCCGGCGCTGTCCTGGTTTCAGCCCGGGCGCGATGGCGCTGCCGCCGGGCGGGGGCCGCGGGCTCGGCCCCGCTCCCGGCCACGTCAGGCGGCAGCGCC